>MASP02000868.1:0-47462 GCA_001693025.2 Colletotrichum lindemuthianum | reverse complement strand
TAAATAGAAAATATAAAGTTATAAGAGTAAAGTAGAATACTTAAGCTCTATTTACCTAATATAGGATATTTAGAATAAAAAGAGTAATAGTAAAATATTATAACTCTAATATCTATAAAAAGAGTAATAGTAAAATATTATAATTTTAATATCCCTCTGTAAGGTATATAAGATAAATATCTTTTATAGTTTAAAAAGTAGTAAAAAAAATAGTAAAAGCTCTAAAAACTATATAGGAAAAATAGAGAAACTAAAGAGTCTGAAAAACCTAAAACCATAAAAAGTATAAAGGAAAAGATTTTAAGAAGAAAGAAAGAAAAATCTGAAAAACCTAAAATCTTAAATAGGTAAAAAGGAAAAGATTATTTTTCAGAAAATAGATAATTAATATTATTTTCTTTATAAGAGGGTAGAATATTATTCTTAAAATTATTCTGTAAAATCCTCTTAATAATATTATTAAATTTAACTTAGCTTAAAGGCTTCGTTAAAAAATCAGTAATATTATTATTTATATTAATATAATAGAGATTTATCTTATTATTTCTAATAAGATCTCTAATATAATAATAATGAATATTAATATACTTAGCTTTTTTATGGAATTCAGTATTTTCAGTAAGTTTTTTAGCTGATGAATTATTAATAAAGATAATAGGTTGATTAATAGCTTTAAATCCTAAAGACTTATTAATAAAGTTATAGTTATTAAATAAGTAAATAGTTTCTTTAGTAGTGTCTACTAAAGCTATATACTTAGCTTTATAAGTAGATAAAGGTACTATTTTTTGCTTAGTTAAATTATAGTTAATGATATTATAAAACTCTATGTAAAATATATAAGCTGAAGTGGATTTTGTTATTATTAATATTTCTTACCTTATCTGAATCTGTAAATTTAAATAAATTAAAGATATTAATATTATTATAGTTATAAATTAACTTATAATGAGGGTTCTTTTTTAAGTAACTCTATATTCTATTAAGAGTAATAAAATATTTTTTAGAAGGATTTAAAGAAAATCTAGAGTAGGTAGTAATAGTTAGAGTAATATCTAGCTTGGTTTTTAAGGTTCAATATAACAAAGTTTCTACTTCTTTTTGATATTCTAATATTTCTGTCTTAGAAGTATTATTTTTATTCTTAAAGAATTTAGATTTATTATCTATAAGTGTATTAAAATTATAGAGATCTTTTTTATTAAATTGAGTAAGAATATTATTAGTATATTTAAACTGATTTATTTATATAATTTTATTCTTTCCGTTAATAATTAAGTTATTACCTAAGAAAGTATTAGGTTCTTCTAGATTTTGGATTTTTATATCTTTTTCAAGATTACAATATATATAATTAGAAGTAGTAGAATTATTAGCTTCTGATAGTATATTATTAATATAATATGCTAGGATAGCTAAATATCTACTTTTATTAAGAGTAATATTAAGTATAAAAGCTTCTTTATTATAAGGGGATATTTTAAAATTAATTTTATATAAGATAGATTTAAGATGTAAATACTATAATTTAGGGCTCTGTTTTAATCTAGATAAAGTCTTATTAAGTAAATATATAAAAGGCTGATTTTAGAGTTTTTATTAAAAACTAAACTCTTAGAATCTTAATTATAGATATAGCTAGTAGGTAATTTAATATATATTTTTGTATCTATTTTTATATAAATAAATATAGTAGTAATATTATACTGAGTTAGAATCTAATTATAATAAATAGATATAATAAGTAAATATCTGTAATTGTTAGGCTTAAAGGTAGTATTAAAGGTTTCTTAATAATCAATATTGAAGTACTGGTTAAAATCCTGAGTAACCTATCTAGCTTTATAAATAGTATTATTAGGATCCAGATTATTAGGTTTTATTCTGTAAACTTATTTACCTCCTAATATATTAATATTTCTTTTTAATAAAAGATAAATTAGGTAGAGGTACAATAGTCTAGACTTCTATAGACTTAATAGACCTAACTTCCTTATTTATTATTTAAATTCAGTTTTTACTATTTTGAGAATTTATAGTATTTGAAAAAGTAGTTAGCTTATTTAGAGTATTAAACGATAGAATATATGAAGCAGTATGAGAATTGCTATATTTATTAATAAATAAATTATTATTATAGTTATATTGATTATAGTTAGTATATAGTAATAAAGATCGAAAATCTTTAACTGTGAGGAATTACTTTCTTTGTAAAAATACTGTTTATAGTTTTTTTTAACTTCTGGACTTAAAGAAGGAATTTCTATAGATATAGTGGATTTTTGAAAGTTCTTAATATCTATAATTTTATTGGGATGAGTTATAGATAAACTACCTAAATCCTTATTGGGAGAAGGATCTAAGTTTATATTACTATTTTCTATTTTATTTGGAGGAAGTAAAAAATTAGTGTTTTCAGTAGTATTATTATTACTAGATTTAATAGTAATAATTGGATTCTCAGAAGAATTATTAGATTTAAGTTGGTGAGACTTAGTTTTAGATTAACTAGATTTAGTAATAATAGTATTATTAAAAATAGATAAATTTTCTTTCTGTTGAGAATTAAACTGGTTTTTAAATATATTTATATTTTTAGACTAAATAGTATTTTGAGATTTGAAATTCTAAACTAAATAGGTATTATAGCTAAAAATAATTATAATATCTTTTTTAGCTTTAGGGTTTAGCTTTTTAGAATATTTATTCTAAATCTTATAATAATAGAGACTATCTTAAACTTTTATATTAGAAATAAAAGGTTTCTTCTTATTTTTTAACTTATATGGAGTTTTGAAACCTATAGAAGAATGAGGTGTCTTATTATAAATATAGATAGAAGTAGTAATAGCTAAATCCTAAAGGAATAAAAGTAAACTAGAGTTATAGAGAAGGGTTCTAACCTTATTAGAAATAGTTGTTATTATTTTATTAATTAAACTATTAGGTTTATAAGTATAAGGTGGTTTTATATTATGGATAATATTATTATTTAGATAGATAATTTTTATTTTATCATTAGAGAATTCAGAGTTACTGTTTATATTAACTTCTTTAATTTTCTTATTAGTATTATTATTATTTATTATATTAATAAACTCTTTTAAAGCTGAAGTTACTTCTTTAGAATGTTTAGTTTTTCATAATTTTCTCTAGATAAATTTATTATACTTATTAATAAATAAGATAAAGTATTTATAGTGATTATAAGTTTCTGGAGAAATAGGTTTATATAAATCTGAATTAATATAATTAAGATATTTAAACTTCTTAAAGTTATTAGAATTTCTACTCACTTTATTTATAAATTTGCCTTTAAGGTAGGTTTTACAGATAGGTAGTTTATTATCTTTACTATACTTATAACTTATATTATTTATAGTATTAGTAAGTAACTTAAGAATATTACTAGTATGATCTATTTAATTATGCTAGAGTTTTAAGTTATTAATATTATTATTAATAATAGTATTAAGAATTAAATTTTTACTTAAAGGGAGTTGAAACTTATAAAGGTTATTAACTTTAGTTTCTATAAGTAATAACTTATTTCTCTTTATATTCAATAATATAGGTTTATTATAAAAGATAGATGAGATTCCTATAATATTAAGTTTTGACTGACTTAATAAATTAATATCTAACTGTGGTATATAATAAATATTCTTTAAAAGATATGTAATATTATTTAAAGTGATTTTTAAATTACTTTTTTAAGTTAAAATAATTTCTTTTATATTATCCCACTTAATAGGTTTAATAACTTTTATTTTATTAACTAAAAGAGAGTAATTCTTTATTATATAAATAGTAGTATCAGTATTAATAAAGAACGAAATACTATTAATCTTATTTTTAAAATCTAAATTGAAATTTTCAGTATTTTGAATCTTTTTAGAAATTAAAGTATCTAAAGTCTTATTAGTATAAGATTTTAAAAGAGGTTAGGTAAAAGTTATATTTTTAAATTTAATATTCTCTTTACTCTCTTTATTAATTTCTTTAACTAAAGTTAAATTAAGTTGTATTAAATTTCAGTTATAAAACTAGAAATCTCTTTAATAGTATTATATGTTAAAAGAATATTTAACTTTTTAGAGTTATTATTATTTTTACTTTTCTTTCTCCTTTTTCTTCTTCTTATTAATAGAAGTAGAGAAAGAAGAGTCTTTATTTTTTAAAACTTTTATCTAGCTAGAGGCTTTTTCAGGATAAAAATAAAATAATTCTCTTTAGTGTGGCTGGTCTTTTTATAGTAATTATAGAAAATACTTTTTTGCTTCTTTTAAGATTTTTAACCTTATTAGAAAACTACTTAGTAACCTTATGCTTAAAATTCTTCTTAACTATACAATTAACTGAAAAAATATAAGTTTTTCTTCTAAATTTATCTAATAAATTAGAAAATAAAAAATGTAACTTATAAGAATTCTTATTAGTTTTAAGATTTTTAATAATAGTAATAATAAAATCCTTATAATTTTCATTTAAACTATTTAGAATATAGGTAATAATTACTTAATTTAGTAGTTTAACCTTATTATAGGATAGGTTATTAATAAGTTTTTTTATTTTATTAAGATACTTTTTTATAGTCTTAAAATTACTAAAAGTAGTATTAAAAAGTTCTTTATAAGTAAGAAACGTATTAGAAAAACTAGTAAGCTTATAAGGTTTTTTTAAATGATTAAATATATTATATATATTAGTATTATTCTTAATACCTTTTCAAAGGTTATCCTTATAGTTTAACTATATATAACTGAAAACTTTATAATACTTCTTAGTATTACTTTTAGTAATAAGTTTAGTTAAATCCATGAAAATATCTTTGCTAGTAAGTAAAGTCTTCATTCGGATAGATTAAATATTATAATTCTGAGTTCCTTTAAACTTGGGGAAAAAGTAGAATTTAGAGTCTCCTATAATCTTTAAAAATAACTTGAATATATAAAGTAGTTATCTAATAAAGAATTAATTTAGATTCTGATATAAAATTAAGATACTTATAAACTAACTTTAGTAAGATATTATTAATTAGCAAGGTTAACAGATAAATAGCCTAATAGTTAATTAGAAAGATTAATATAAAAACTGTAACTAGTAGAGATCTAGAGTTTAAATTTCGTAAGAGACTAATTTTATTAATAGTTAGTAACTATACAACCTAGTTTATAACGGTCTCAGTAAACTAAAAAGGGTTTCTAATTTATAAAGATTTTAGTAGATCTATAGTATTCTAGTTTATAGAAAGTCTTAGTGAATCTGAAAGCTAGTTTATAGAAGGTTTTAGTGAACCTGAAAGCTAGTTTATAGAAAGTTTTAGTGAATCTAGATATAAAAAATCTTAGCCTCTGCTGCTTAACTGTCTCTTTCCCTAGTTTAGTAGTAAGCTTACTGCCCTAACTAGTATAATTTCTTTATAGATTTATCTAATATTAAACTGATTAATTAATATAAAAGTTTAGTTAATTATTAGCTGAGGTTAAAAAGGAAATAAGCTGTAGAGCTTTATAGAGATAGTTAAGAGAGGTTTTTTAGAGATAGATAGATAAAGGGTAGCTTAAAGTTAGTTTATATAATTTTTAGTATACCCTAAATAGGTATTAGTAGAGATATAGAAATTAATATTAATAGGAGATAGAGATTAGTAGATAAGAAAGTAATAAAAGTATATAAGTTAGGCTTATAATCTGTTAAATTAGTATAGAAAATTAGTAAATAGGTTAAGGGAATTTAATATTTAATAAATTACAGAAGAATAAGGAAATTAGAATAATATCTGAAAACAGTATTAATATTAGTAGAAATAGTGATAAAGATAGGAAGTTCTAATTCCACTGAAGGTGGGAAGCTTCCAGGTATATCTATCAAAATAGAGTTTATTTTCAGAAAGGTTAACCTTACATATAACAGATAAACGGAAGCCGTTTATATATAGGCTACTATATGATCCATTTACCAAATTTTCTAATATTAAACTTTAACTAATTTAGAGTATAATTTATATAGGGTATATAAATTAAACTCTAATAATTGATTTACTAGAATAAATGGAAAATATAGAGTTATGAGACTAAAGTAGAATACTTAACCTCTATTTACCTAATATGGGGTATTTAGAATAAAAAGAGTAATAGTAAAATACTATAACTCTAATCTCCATAAAAAGAGTAATAGCAAAATGCTATAACTCTAACAGATAATAGCTATCTAGAGCGTAAGGCTATATATATATAGAGGTAAAGCTATAGTCTTAAGAGTTACCTTAAGGAGAGTTATATATATAGTTAGTCTAAAATTAGTCTCCAGCTACCTTCTAGTAGTTATCTTTATTATTATATAAATATTATATTTTTTAGATTAATAAGATATTACTTACAGCAGATCTTAACTAGTTACAGAAACTCTAGGAGGTTACTATAAGATTAGAGAAAGTTAATTAGTATTTTAGTATACTGCAGTATATACTTATAAGCTGGAGATAGAGGATATTATCTATCTGGATTTTAGCAGAAAAGGCTTTTTAGATATATATAAGCTTTAAGATTAGGATCTTAAAAGCTTCCTTTTTGCTTTTATTAGAATTCTTAGTAATAATCTTTTGAAAGATAGTATTTTGCTAGTTAGAGAGGTAAAACTATTAATTCTTATTATTCTTAAAGTAATTCTTAATCTGTTAGACTATTGAGTTAAATATAAGGTTAATATTTAAGATACCTAAGTAGTTAAAATAGAACTTAAGAGTATTATCTTTAAGTATAATTAAAAAGAATTCTACCTATATATACTATAGAATATTAAGCTTAAAGTAGTAATTACAGAATATATAGATTTTTAACTTAAGGATATTATAGAGTTTTCTACTATATTTTATATTCTTATTATATAGCTTTATAAGGTCTATAGTATACTTAGTGGATATATTATTAAAAGAAATAATAGTAATAATATATAAGAGATATTCTTAATATTTAGGTTAGTTTCAGCTATAGTTTTAGTAATCCTCTTTATATTAGAGAGACTCTAAGATAGTTAAGTAGGAAGTTAGTAAGATTAATAGCTATAAGAGAGGTTTCTTATTTTATACTATAGATATATAAGCTACCTAAGTAGGTTATAGATATCTCTTCTTAACCTCTTATAGTAAGAATATAGATAGTATAGTATTTTTAACTTTTAGTTAGATATTATATAGAGGTAATATAAAATCTAAATTCTCTATTAGGAGGTTATTAACCTACTTAGGATATTTCTTAAGATTACTCTTAAGAGTAGTATAGTAATTTAGAATATTATTAATCTTATTATAAGTCTATAAAGTAAACTCCTCTTACTAGGCTAGCTGATATAGAATTATAAAGATTTAATTACTATCCTTTTTAACTTTAATACTATATACTATAAGGTATTCTCTAAAGTAGTAAATTATAGGGATACTAACTAGTTACTAGATTACTATAAGTTAGTTTTTAAAGTTACTTTTGAATATCTGAAAGAATTTTAAGCTATAAAGTTTTATATAGATATAAAAAATAACTTAGTATACTAAATAGATAGAAATTCTTTAGAAGTTTTTCTCTATAATAGTTTTATAGTTAATATTAAGAATTAAGCTAAAAAATACTAAGTTAAGATTCTAGTAAAACTTTATAGATACAGAGATATCTAATAATATTATTATTATAGATATAGAAGTATTTAGAGTAAGTATTTTACCTATAGAGGTTAATTTAGATATTATTATAAAGGTAAGAGAGATATAAGGTAAGAGAGGATTATTAATTTAGCTAGATCTATATAGAGAGAGGTAGGAGAAAGGTTTTCAAGAGGTTATATAGATTTCTTAAGAGGTTAAAATTAGAGATATTATAAATTTCTAATACTAAAAGGTTTAGTAATAACTTAAAGAAAGTTATTATATTTACTAAATATATTTCAATAAGTAATAAAATCATAGTAATTATTAGCTTCTTAGTAGTTATTAATAGAAAGTTACCTTATTTTAAAACTATAGTTAAGTATAGTTATTAGTATCTTAATAGTAGTAATCTATAAGAAGTAAGTATATAGTTTAGAAGCTTCTAATAAGATTCTAAAGTAGGGAGAATCTAAGATATTTAAGTAATAAATCTCACAATCTTTTACCTTATATAAACCTTAGATATAAGGTTTTATAATTACTTCTTTTAGTATAATAAATCTTACCAATCTATAGTATAGTAGTATAATAGTTAGGTTAGCTACTAATTAGTATTAGTTTAATTATTAGGGTTATTATATACTATATATAATCTTTTTATATAGATATAAACTGGTGTTCTGGTATTTAGTTATTATTATTACTATATTATATAGTGTATAACGCTATATAAAGCTTTAGATCTATAGTATAGTAATTACTTACTAATTGCTATGCTATTCAGCTACAGCTAGCATTAGATACTAGGCATTTGTAGCTAGTAGGGCGTGGAGGGTATGCCGCTATGTATGTAGCAGCATGTATAGTTACTATATACCTTACGGCATAGCGTAACTAACACTTTTTATTAAGAAGTAATTTTATAGTTTTATATTTATATAATTTAGAGGCTATTTTATATTCTATTTATAACTTATATAGCCTTCTATTATTAGTCAATTAAAATCAGTTTATTGTTTTTATAAATATTTCTATATTATAATCTAAAATATAATACTACCTTATTATTAATAAGGTTTTCTAAAAGTTCCTAAGTTAGTATATTATAATCTCTCTATTTAACTAATATATTTCAATTTTACCTCCCCCTTAGGATATTCTTTACTATAAGAATCTCCTTAACTTTATATTCCTCCTAGGTTTTATTATTCTCCTCTACCAGAATAAGGATAAAATTAAGATAGATATTTATATAATATTATAAGAGTAAGAAGATATTTTCACCCTATTTAATAAGATTAATATAGAATATCAGGTGGATACTGGGGGGAATATCTAATATAATATTAAGTAAGCTTAATATATTAATAGTATAGTATTTATAAGCTACCTAAGTAAGCTTCTTATTTAACTAGTTTATCTTCATATATTATAAGGAAAGCTAAATCTTATTACTAACTTAAAACCTTTCTGCTACTTATTATATTCTATTAGCTTCTATCTTATTATACTACTGGGTGTAAGTTATTATAGCTTAAGCTAAGGCTATATCCTCCTTAAGGTAAATAAGAAATAGTAAAGTTTACTCTAAATTTCAATTTATAAAGAATTTCTCTATTATAATATATAGAATAGATATTACCTTAAAGCTATTTAAAAACTTATTAGAATTTACTTTAGTTACAGAACAATTCCTATTATTAAATACTAGCTAGTATATAGTAATATATAATAGCTAGTTTATTTATAAAAGATAATATATACCTATAGAAATATTTAAATCTTAGATATTACCTACTCTATTTTATTATCTATCTGAGGGTGAAAGAATATTAAAAGAGGCTATTTAATTTCTATAAACTAATATAATATTAACTAAAAGATACTAACTTAGTTAGACGTTTAGTTAGTAATAATTAATATAGGGAAACTATAAAACTGCTATCATATATTCTAGAAATATTCTATATATACTTCTGCTAATATAGATATTATAAGGCTGCTAATTATATCTATCCTTATTTTATTCTTTATAGAGTTAAGAATAACCTTATAATATTATAACTATAGTTTCCTAAGAATAGCTAGCTATATTATATCCAGGATAATATAAAATAAAGCTTCAGATATCTATCTATTTAGATTAATATAGACTCTAGCTATCTTAGTAATAGCTATAATCTTATTAGTATTCAGAATAATTTCTAGTTAGTAAGGCTGCAGAAGTTTAATAATAGTAAAGTTTCACTACTTTATATACTTCTTTCTAACTACTTTATAATAATTATAACTATTATTAATTTAGATAGAGATAAAAAACTTATTATTTATTAATATAGAAACTAGGAAGGATAGTTTATCTATCCAGCTTTATATCCCTCTAGTTTTATCTATTATTATACTAATATTACTGGTAGTTATACTATTTTACTCTCTAGAGAGTCTCTTCTGGAAGGGTATTTGTTTCCCTTATTATCTATAATTTCCTTATCTAGCTGTAAGGTCTGAATATTAGTATTTGGAGCTATAGGAGGATAGGTAGAATATAACTTACACTTAGCAATAAAATAATCCTTAATATTATAGTAAATATAGATATTAATCTATATATAAGCCTGCAGGACTGCTAAGTTTACCTACTAAATTCTATATATATTTACTATAATAGTAGATGAAGGTTTAGCTGGTGTAAAATATTAGCTATCTAACTTCCCTTAGTAAGGATAGCTAGTATTATAGCCATATTATATTAGTATTAGAGTAGTATAAACTATATCTATATTAGTTATCTATATATCTTTATTCTAGTTAACTGAGGGTTCTATCTATAATTAGAATTAGAGTTAGCTATAACCTTATAACTTTATATTAAGAATATCAAGATTTATAGTAATTATATAGTAATACTAAACTACAGTATAGTAATCTATTTAGCTAATATTATAATTAATAGTAGCTATTTAAATCTAGTGGGAGAAAGCTAGCTGTAGGTAGTTTAGTTAAATATTCTCTATCTAAATATATCCTCCTGCCTAACCTATAGCTAAATTATATTTAATAAAGAACTTTATAAATATCTACTTAGGCTCTTATTAGAGATATTATATCTTCTTAAGAACTTAGATACTATAATAGGGGTTTTTATAGTATTCAGTAAGATACTGGAGGAAGGTATTAATATCTTAGCTATATAGAGACTTCTAGATTAAATAGAAGTTACTAATCTATATTTAAATCTTCAGTAAGAGGTTAATCTAGAGGAACTGCTAAAGATCCTCTAGTTTTCTAATAAAAACCTAGTTAACTTTAAGCTTATATCATATAATTATCTTCTATACTAGAAAGTTAAAAATACTATTATTAAAGAGGATACTAATTAGAAGAAGCTTCCTTTTTATAAAGAAGGTCTATACAATCTGTAAAATTACTTTATAGTCTTATTAGAGTTATATAAAAGCCTCTTAGAGAGCTTAATTCTTATCTGCTATTAGGTTTATTTACTATTAGTCTAATAGAACTTCTATTGAGGATTCTATAATATTAGTATCTACTATTATCTTTATTATCTTCTTTACTATCTATTTAGTTTACTATTTACTGCTAGGTTAAACCTAGGTAGAAAGTTTATTAATATTAGAGGCTAGCTATAAGAAGTAACTTAGTAGTATCTAAATAGTGCTATAATAAACTTAAAGAGTTTACACCGATAGTGAAAACTTTTTACTAAACTATAGGGGTGGCAGCTCTATAGAGCCTGCATAGCAGTATCCTATATAAGCTCTAAAGCTTAGGTTTATAATAGATACCTTCTTTATAGTAATTCCATTAAGGAGGTTAATATATAGTTTAAAGCCTCCTAATAAGATTCGAGGGTGGGGAAAGCTTAAGGTATTTAAGTAATAAATAACTATAATAGTTTTTTACCTTATATAAACCTTAGGTATAAGGTTTGCAATTACTTCTTTCAATATAATAAATCTTACTAACCTGCAGTATAACAGTATAACGGTTAGATTAACCACTAATTAGTATTAGTTTACCTATTAGAAGTAAAATTATATACTATATATAGTCTTATATGCAGATATAAACTGGTACTCTAATATATTAGTATTATTATTCCTAAGTTATATTATATAGCTATAGAGGCTTTATATATATTAAAGAGGGCTATAGCTATATAGCTATATAGGCTCTATAGCTATACAGGCTAACTATTTACCTAATGTGGCTATAGCATTATAGGCTATAAGGTAGCCTAACAGCTATAACAGTTAAACCAAATAGTTAAACGGATAATTACTTCTTATATATAACCTCTTAAGTAACTTTATTCTAAAATACTTCTATATTAAATATTACTATTAGTTTCCCCAGTATTTAGAATTACTATGAAGTATACTTATATCTTTTACTAGCTAAAACCTCTAAAAGCGGAAAAGTTAAGAAATATCTTAAAACTATAAAATAATAAATTAATATAATTATTAATATTACTGTTAGTTTCACTAGGGGAAGGCACGTCGTACGTATTATTACGTATAGTATACTAATAGAGGTTGAAGGTGTTGATATTCGTTATGTGTAGCCTATAAGCTACGTATAGGCTAGATCTAAATATCCTAGGTAATTAGTTACTAATTACCTGGCGGGTGGTAATAACTGGTAGCCAGTTATCACTAGTGGCTAGTCTCCACCACTAGGCTACACTATATAGTTAGTATACTATAGGGTCCTAATAGCTTTATAGCTATTATATTACTAATACTAATAAACTTCCTTTTTACTTTTTTAACTATAGTATACTATATCTTTATATATAAGATAAAATCGATCGAATAATCTATATCTTTTAACTGAATAACTTTCTAAATTCCCTCTTTTTATTCTAAATAAATAATCTATCTCTCTATATAAACTATTATATTATTTATATTAATAAACCTCTCTAGGGTATAATTTAGAAACTTTTTAGTGAAAGTATTAGTAAGGTTATTCTTACTATTAACTTACTATATTTTATAGAGTTCTTAATATTTATATAATTACCTTAAAGCTATAATATTAATTATAAGCTTCTTCTTTTTTATAATACTAAACTTTATAAAATACTTATATAATAAGTATAAATTAATATAGATAATTATAGGGGTAGAAAGAAAGTTATAATAAATTATAATCTTCTATAAAGATATCATAATAGTATATATAAAAGAACTCTAAAGTAAGTTATATATTTAATTAGTTTAATATTAATCTATATTAATTAATAAGAATTCCTCAGAATTATTAATATCTTTAAATATATATTAAAATATTATAGGAGGGAGGTTTATAATAGTATTAATTATAAATTATAGTTAGTTATAAACTCTCTAGTATATTACTATAAAGCTAAAGAAAGCTAGTTAGTATTCTAATATTTCTTAGTATATATTTAAGAAGTAGTTTTAGAAACTAAAATTAGTATACTATTCGAGAGGGAAAATTCTCTAAATATATATTAGCTTAGTAAAAAAGATCTTAAGTACCTCCTTTCTTATCTTATCTAGATTATTAATAATAATACTTCTAAATATTATATTATACTAATTAGTAAGGTAAACTTATTAATTCTTATTATTTTTGAAGTAATTCTTAATATATTAAGCTATATTATAAAATATTATAAAATTAAGGAGATTACTAAAATAGTTAAAATAGTATTTAAAAATTTAGTTTTTCAGTATAATTAAAAAAATTCTAGTTTATATATAGTTAGATATATCTAACTTTAGATAATAATCTCTAAAAATATATATTTTTAATTTTAAGATATTATAGAGAGCCTCTCTATATTCTATCTTAAAATTATATATTTTTATTAGATTAATTATATTCTTAGCTATTAGTATATTAATAAGGAGAAATTTAGTCTCTTAGTAATTATTTATAAAGTTAATATATAAAGTAAATACTATAGAGAGTAAAGTAGGAAGTTTATATTACTAGTTTTAATTATAAGGAAGTTATTATTCTTATTAATCTTAAAAATCGTATTATTTAAATTATCCTTATTACTGAGAAATTATATTTATTACTAATAATAGTAAATTAACTATAAATTCCTCTATTTATTAAGATATTCCTTAGGATTAGTTTCTAGAGGTAGCTAGATAAATATTAAGTTTTATAAAATCTTAATAAGTTACTTTTTATTATTACTTCTAAATTATAAAATATATCTATTAAGTAAAAATAATATTATTAAGGAAACTTAATTAGTTATTAATAAGTATTTTAAAGTTTTATAATTTTATAACTATTTTTTAGATTTCTTCCTCAGTCTATAAGATAAACCTATCTTACTTCACTAAATTTATAAGGATTTAGTAGATCTATTTACTTTTTATATTAACCTTAATATTATAGATAAGAAGAATATCTTATAAATACTAAAGTATTTATTTATCTATAATAGCTTATATATCTTCTAACTAATCCTTAAAATTATTCTTAAAGGAATTTAGGACGTTTCTACTAAAAAGGTAGTTATATATATATATTATTATAATCTATACTATTTAGTCATTAATTTAGTTAGAATTATACTTTATAATAAAATTAAAAACTTTTTACTTACTAAAGATCTTACTATTAAGAAGAAACTTTAGTTTTATTAGTATTCTTACTTCTAAAAAAGTTATATTACTTATTATACTAAGGTTTTTAAAAGATCTTCTAAGAAATTCTATTAGTTTAGATATTTTACTAATTATTTTCTAATTATAGGGAAATTATCAAGAGATATAAATTAAAAGAGGAAAGATAGAGAGAAATAGGAAACTTTATTTTTACTATTTACTAATTCTATTTATTAGTATTATATAGATAAAATTTAATCTCAGAGAGAGAGACTATCTATTAGTTAAGTAAGGGAAAGAAGGAAAGGGGATAAAAACATATAAGGAAAAAAAAGAGAGATATAAGGAGATTTAGAGAAATTTAGAATACTATAAATCTCTTTACTATAGAAATTTAGTAAATTTTATAATAAAGATATTTAATAAATATATTTATACAAAATACTTTAAGTATCTTTTCTATAAGTTAATCTTAAATATAGATAAATATCTAGCTACTAAAATTAAAATATATTAGTATAATTATTAAAGAGATATTATCTTACCTTAAATTAAGTAAGAAGTTATTATTAAAAATATCTAAATAGATTAAGAGATTAGTAATCATACCTTAAATTAAACCTAATAATCTTCTATTATTATTTCTACCTAAATAAACCTTCCTAATCTGCAGTAAGTAGTAATAGTAAAGTTAACTACTGATTAGTATTAGTTTCACTAGGGGAAGGTATATTATATATATTGTTATATATAGTATACTAATAGGGGTTAAAAATATTAATATTTATTATATATAGCCTATAGGCTATATATAGGCTAGATCTAGATACTTTAGGTAATTAGTTACTAATTACTTAGCGGGTAGTAATAACTAGTAGCTAGTTATTACTAGTAGCTAGTCTCCGCCACTAGGCTGCGCTATATAGTCGGTATACTATAAGGCCCTAATAGCCTTATAGCTATTACGCTACTAATAATTACCCTCCTCTAAATAATATATTTTAAATAGCTTCTAATTAATAATATTTTACTTTATAATTTTATTATTAACCTTAAGTATTATCTTAATTTATTAAATTTAAATATTTTAACTACTATTAGAAGAAAGTATAATCTAGCTTTTACTAAAGTAAAAACCTTAAATAATATATCTACTCAATAAACTATCTAAAGTAATATCTACCTTTATACTATTTAGTATAATATTTGCAAAGTTAATAGAATTTTAGCGGTAAAAAACTTTCTAAATATAATAGAAATCTAATTTATCCCAAATTAGGTTAACATCCAGATTAATTAAATTACTATAAAAAAATATACTGACGTTAGATTTTCCTTTCTCTAAAAGTATAATAATATTTTCTCTAATATTATTTACCATAATAGTTTCTTAGAAAACCTCTGTAGTAAGTAAGAAGTTTTTATACTTCTTATAAAATAGTTAATAGAAAACTTTATATTTACCCTATAGATAGTAAGTTAAGTAAGGTTATCTAATATATATTCCTACTATATACTAAATTATAATTAAATCTTCCTTAAATATAGCTTACTTAAGATTATTCTAAAGGAAAGCTTAAAAAGATATCGTAAATTCCCTTTAGACATAAAGAACAATATGATTTAAAATTATCTCAATAAGAACTATTATAGTAAACTTTATATTAATTTAACTTACACTAAATAGCTGAAAATTATAATTACTTCTAACGTTTCCTTATAACCTTCTTTCTTTAGACAAGAAATTAGGTAAGAAGGAAAGAGGGGCGGTAGCTATAATAAAGGCTACTTCCATAAAAGTTAATTTCAATAGACTTTAAAATATTTCTCTAATATAGTAGCTATTATTATTAACCTCTTTCTTCTGAAGGAACTTTATTATATAACGTTAGAGTTATTTAGTATTTTTACCACTTTTATCTTTTTATATTATCTATCTAGTAATAATATAATTATAAATAACTATAATATTATCTATCTTATTAACTAAAAGAATCTTCTGAAATCTAACTTCTATGAAGTTATTTTAGCTAATATTAAGGTAGAAAGTAATACTATATTCTTTCTAACTTTAGGGAAGAAATACTATATATTAAAAGCTATCTTAAATAACCTTAATGGAATAAAGATAAATCTAATTCTGGAAGATATTTATTATATTAAGAATTTCTATATAAACATTATTTTGGAGATATCACTTTGAAAGAAGAGTATTTAATACTTTAACTTTGACTATATATTTTATTTTAAAATTGAGAAAACTAATATTATTATATATAACCTTCTTTATAAGTTAAATCTAGTTTTCCTTAAATATACTTTTATTTCTACTTACTCTAATATAAGTTTATGTAGTATTATATATATTTTTAATTTCTATATATTTTAAATAAGCTTCTATTTCTTAAGGAAGTTTCTATATAAATAAGATAATTTAGTATATTTACAGTATCTATAGTCTGGTTACTTAGAATTTCATATCCTCACTAAGGTTATTTTTTATATTTGGATCGTAAGAATTAAGATAGCTACTTACTTTAAATATAAATATTATGTAATAACCTATATTTATTAAGTTATTTTTTATTAAAAGTTAGAATATTATATTTAGTAATTCTACTATTATATTACTTAAAATCTCTTTGGTTATCTACTTAACTATAACCTATTATGCTAGATAATAGTCATTAAGAATAAGTATACTCATTATTTCTGTTAGGTTAACTAGGCACCAATATAGTAAAAGCTAAGGTAGTAAGTAATATACCAGTCTCCCTACTTATTTAGACTAATTAGATAAGAGAAATTATCCTACAGATTAATTCTAATAGTATATAGTATATATATATATACATATTATAATATACGTTGCATATAAATAAATACAAACGACTAGTTATAACTAAAATATAATAAATTAATTAATTATATATATTTATCACTTATAAATTAATATTAACTAGTAGTTCAACTACTACCGGTATTTATTATTACTACTTAACTGCAGATTAATAAGAAATATCTAAAGTGTTAGTTTATACCTAGTAGATATTTATAATTAATTAATTTATTATACTTTTATCGGAACTGGTAGTCTCTATTTATATATATCTTATCTATATTATAGTATATATATATATATATACTATATGCCGCTAGAATCTATCTATAGAATAATTCCTCTTATCTAATTAATCTAAATAAGTGGGGTAACTAGTATATTACTTACCACTTTAGCTTTTACTATATTAATATCTAGTAAACCTAACACCAGTAGTATTCTCTTTCATAGCAAAAGCGTAAAATAACGTTAAACGCAAAAATAGCATAAAATGTAAAAATAGTATTAAATGCAAAAATAACGTAAAGTGTAAAATGGCATAAAACGCAAAAATAGCGTAAATATAAAAACAGCGTTAAACGTAGAAATAACGTTAAATATAAAGATAACGTAAAATATGAGAATAGCGTTAAACGTAAAAATAGTATAAAATACAAAAACTAACCTCCAGTTATCTAGATTTTTTTAGATATACTAAAACCTATCTAAATACTATAAATGGTATTTATCTATAAAAATATACATTTATTTATTATTCCCTAGAGACCTTATATTCCTCCAGTAGTAATATTCTCTATTTATCCTCTTTACCTTCTCTTTTACTATCTTTATCCTTATATCCTCCTTTTATTACTCTTTATAATTCTTATAATTTATCCTTTTACTTTTGCTATTATTTTATTTATAGTAGTAAATATTTTCAAAACTTAGTAATTAGATACCTTAGTTATATTATCTATAGAATTATTCTTGCTATTAATATATTGAATGTTAAACAATTTCCTTCTTTTATATAATTATTATAATATTATAATATTAATTATAAGTCACTTTTTGTTATACTGTTTAACTTAATAAGATATTTATAAAGAAAATAGAAGTTAATATAAATTACTATTAATATTATTAATATTTTAAGATATTATATTACTTATCTAAAGATAATAAATATTATATATTTTATATTAACTTCTATAAGTATATTATAAACCTTAGATACTAATATATTATATATAATTCTTTTTAACTTAATGGAGGAAAAGTAAATAATATTACCTTGAAGCTTAAAAATATTATTATTCTTACTTATATCCTCTTTTTCTAAAATAATAATAAAATCTAACTGGAATATTATATTACTATTATTAATAAAACATCTAATAATAGAAATTTATAATTTTATCATTTTCATATTAGTTAGAATAAATATTAAACCTTATTTAAGGTTATTTATCTACTTTATTAGTTATTTATAAAGTCTCTTAATATTATCTTTGATTAAATCTTAATATTAAGTTATAATAAAAAGGTTGAAATATACCTCCAGTTAGTATATTAAAGTTATATATATTCCTTATATCTATTATTTAATATATGTTAACTTTACTATTTTTTAAGATAAAATTAATAAACTTAATTCGTTTACCTTATTTCTTCTAAGTAAAGATTATATTACTATTATTAGTTAGAATAATTATACTTCTATTAATTTAGTTACTTTTGCTCTATACCTATAGTAGTATCTAAGCTCTTTACCCTATATATAGTTCTAACTATAAATTATACTCTGGAACAGTATTTATACTAATACTAGCTTATAACTAGTTTAAATAGTAATAAACTTACCTATTATTATAGATAATTATACCTCTAGTTATAATATTTCACCTTATAGTGGAGGAAGATCTTATAGTAATAATTAGTAAGAGCCTTAGTAAAGCTAAAGCTTAATATATATAGCTGAGAATAACCACTAAGGTTATAGAATTAAGAATCTTTATAAACCTCTTAAAGATAGAATAAAATAGAGGGCTGAAAGCTAAGTATTCTATAATCTATTACTCTTCTATATCCTTTATAATAAAACTGAAATTCCCCTTAAATCTATATAGCCACCTGCAACTAGAGTAATATAATAGTAGGTTCTAAATATTCTATTATAACCTCTATAACTAGATATATTAATATCTTCTAGAGAGCCTAAGTAATATTATAAGAACTAATATTAATAGATAGACTCCGGAAATTCAGAAGAAAATCATCTAGCTATCCTATAATATGCTACACTAAGCTAATAATTTCGGAGAGCAGTTATCAATTATACTTCTATTAAATATAAAGGATTTATATTATATCAGTGTTAGTTTATAACTGGTAAATGTTTATAATTAATGAATTTATTATATTTTAGTTATAACTAGTGGTTTCTAATCATATATATTTAAGTTTTTATTATAGTATATATATATATATACTATATACTATTAGAATTAATCTGTAGAATAATTCCTCTTATCTAATTAGTTTAAATAAGTGGGGTAACTAATATATTACTTACTATCTTAGCTTTTACTATATTAATATCTAGTTAATTTAACACCAGTAATACTTTCTTTTATAGTAAAAACGTAAAATAGCGTTAAATAACGTTAAATATAAAAGTAATATAAAGTGCAAAAATAGCGTTAAATAGCGTTAAATATACAAGTAACGTAAAATATAGAAATAGCGTAAAATGTAGAAGTAGCGTTAAATAACGTGAAATATAAAAGTAGCGTAAAATGCAAAAATAGTATTAAATATAAAAATAGCGTAAAATATAAAAGTTATCCTCCAGTTATATATATCTTTTTAGATATATTAAAAAGTATCTAAATACTGTAAATAGTATTTATCTATAAAAATGCATTTTTATCTATTATTACTTGGAGGCTTTAGGTTCCTCTAGTGGCAATACTTTCTATCTACCCTCTTTACCTTCTTTTTTACCCTCTTTATCTTTATATTCTACTTTTATTACCCTCTATAGTTCTTATAATTTATTCTTCTATCCTTATTATTACTTTATTTATAGTAATAAATACTTTAAGAACTTAGTTATTAGATATCTTAATTATATTATCTATAAGGCTATTTTTACCGTTAATCTATTAGATTTTAAAGATTTTCCTTCTTTTATATAATTATTATAATACTATAACATTAATTATTAGTTACTTCTCTTTTATAGTATCTAACTTAATAACTTATTTATAGAGAAAGTAAAATTAGTATAAACTACTATTAATATTATTAGTAACTTAAGATATTATATTATTTACCTAAGGGTAGTGGATATTATATATTTTATATCAACTTCTATAGTTATACTATAAACCTTAGATACTAATATACTATATATAATTTCTTTTAATTTAGTGGTGGAAAAGTTAACTATATTACCTCTAACTTTAAAGATATTATTATCTTTACTAATATTTTTATCCCTAGAATAATAATAAATTTAACTATAATATTATATTACTATTATTAGTAAGGAATCTATTAATAAAGATATATAACCTTATTACTTTAATATTAGTTAAAATAAATATTAGATCTTATTTGGGGTTATTTATTTACTATATTAGGTGTTTATTAAGTTTCTTAATATTCTCTTCCATTAGATTTTAATATTAGGCTGCAACAGAGAGGTTAAAGTATACCTCCAGTTAGCATGTTGAGGCTATATATATTCCGTATACCTGTTATTTAATATATATTAATTTTGCTATTTTGGAGATATAGT
Source organism: Colletotrichum lindemuthianum (assembly GCA_001693025.2). NCBI lineage: Eukaryota > Fungi > Ascomycota > Sordariomycetes > Glomerellales > Glomerellaceae > Colletotrichum > Colletotrichum lindemuthianum. The sequence continues at coordinate 26,568 of MASP02000868.1, read as the reverse complement.
TAATAAACTTAATCTTCTTACTTTATTCCTTCTAAACAAAGGTTGTATTACTATGATAAGTTCGGATAATTATATCTCTATTAAATATAAGGAGTTTATATTATATAAGTATTAACTTTAGCTTAGCTATAAATTTCACTTACTAAAGCTTTTTTTCCTTTTTGCAGTTAAATTTAGGTTAGTAGAGACTAAGGATATTATTAGTTTATATATTAATAATACTAAAGTATAAATTATTAGGTCTGGAGATTATAAGATATAGGTTATATAATAAGGTTTCTATCTAAAGTTACTTTGTATAATAGTAAGCGTATATTATATATTAATAAATTTCTAACTTTATAAGGTTATATAATAGTTAGATTATAATAATAATAGTATCCTCTAAATATGGGCTATATAAACTTATAGATAGTCTTACTAATATAAGGTAATTCAGTATTATCTTTACTTATATATATATATATTTAGGTAATATCTTAAAGGTTAATCTCTTTAAATATGATCTCTTTAAGTATTATTAATAATATTAATATTAGATGATAGTTAATGTTTTAGATTATTAGTAACTGTGTGAGAATATTAGTTTTATTTTAATTATTAAAACCTTTAACTATCAGTTATAACTTCTTATATAGTATATTATTTATAGTTTAAACCTTATTAATAAAGTGGAGGCTGAAGATTCTTATACTATTATATTTTTAAATATTAAAATATTTAAGGTATAATATACCTTTTGCCAGTAGCATTTCCCACTTTATAGTATATAATTCTTTCAAAGGGTTTCCTGATATTATTATAAGTTTATATTAGTCAAGTTTAATAGCTTTAGTAAATATCTTTTCTTTCTTTACTGTTAAATAGATATTATAGTAAATATTATTTATAAGGTTAGCCTTTATAATAAAGTTTATATTTTTATATAGTTATTCTTACTATCTTAACCTCTTTATATTCAGTATTATTATTAATAGCCTCTCTTTTAGATATTTATTTAATAGTCAGCTGTTATATACATTCTTAATATTTACCTCTTTAATATATACCTGATAATCTTACTCAACTATTATTAATTTAAAGATACTAGATTTACTATCTATCTCTATAATCTATATTTTGCCATTAATTAAAATACATTTAAAGGATTCTATTTATTTCTAATATTTATAATAAATACATATCTCTAATTATAATAGTAGGTAGTAAAGAAAAATAATAGAGAGGCTATTATATATAGTAAGAATATTAGAAACTTACTATTAAGTATAGATTTTATATACCTCCTCTATTATCTTCTGGATAGCTATTATATATCTTATTATATCTGGAGATAATAGTCATATTAGGTTAAAATATAAATATACTTCAAAAACCAGTAAGATTAGCATAAGGTTATTTAAATTATTTATAGTATTAACTATCTTAATAGTATTTTATAATATCTTCTCTCTATTAACTTCTGATATTTTATCTTAAATAACTTTATATACCCTCTATAGGTGGGTATAATAATATTCTGTCTTACTAATATTATTAAATATTTTAATTAGTATAATTTTAATCTTACTATCTATATTATAAGCTTCTCTCTTAAAGTTTTCAGCTATAAAATTATATTTGATATGAAAAATAACTTTATCCAGAGGTTTCTAAAATATATTAATTTAATATACTTTTAGTATATACTATATATCCTCTATAAAGATATTTTTCAGAAACTTTATAGCTATAAATTCTGTAGACGTATTAGTAGTATATAAAATTAACTTATTACTGTTAAGATATATAATATTAATAACAATTTCTATATTAAACTTATAGTTATCCCTAATGTTAAACTTAAACTAATATAATATCTAGCTATTTATTTAGTATTGATAGTAACTTTTAGTAATAACTTTAATCTCTTAGGTAATTACTATTTTACCTACTTTCTTAAATATATTATTTAACTTATAGATGCTAGGGTAACTAAATTCCTTATAAAATTGCTATATTTCTATCTCTATAAGGAAGTTAATAATTTTATTATGGAGATTCTTCTGAATAGATAACTATAGGTATCTATTATACTTTTTTATAGATAGTAATACTTCTTTTTACTTAATCTTATTATTAAGATTATTAAAATATTTTTAGAGGTAATTTATATTAGACAAACTTAGTAGAAATAATATAACTATAAGTATAATATTAAAGTTAATATCTCTAAAGAATATAGATATTTTAATTATACTGAGATTTATAAAATCTTATTTATCTTTAAATCTAATATTTATTTTTGAGGCTATCTTATTAAGAAAGATGTTAAAAAATATTCTCTGGAGGGCTTTTAGTTATTATATACTTTTAGTAGAAGATTTATTTATTCTAATATCTGGAAATATATTCTTAAAGATAACCTTAGAATATTATAATATTAGAGAGATTTCTAATTTATTAGTAGGTATTAAGTAACAGAAGGTATAGTTTTAGAGAATTTATATTAACCTTATAAAGTTAATAGTTTTCTTCTTACTATCTACTATAATAAAGTAAATAGCTATAAAATTATCCTTTGATATTTTATTTATATTGTTATATATTACCTTTATTACTCTCTTTATAGTAGTTATATTATTAAGGTATATTATAATCTTTTTTACTAATATAATATTAATAATAAATACCTTCTTAAACTGTGAGGTAGCTACCTTATTTTTCTCTAAAATATTCCTTATTAACTAGTATTCTATTACTAACTTTAAGTATATTCAGCATTTACCTTATATATCTCCACCTTATATCTTCTTATAAGGTTATTCTATAGTGGCATTATTATCTTATATATATTATAGATAAGGAAGCTAAAGGTAGTTAAAATATTAGCTTTACTTTTAGCTATTATACATATAGTTTGCAAGAAATTAGTTATAATTTATAATACGGCTACTTTTTAATTTTAGTTATCTTTTTTAGCTTTTAAATATCTTTATTATCTATTTATATAGTTTATTGATAGTTAGTTTAGCTTTATTAATAACGTTATAGAGGATCTTAACTATATTATACATTTAGCATATAGTTATATATATCTCTTTATTAATTTTCTTCTTTAGATTATATAAATTTAGGTAGATATACTGAAGGAAGTTAATTTATATAACTATTACTCTAAATATCTTGACTATATTAGTATATTTATAGTTTTTAGTAAAAGTCTAAAGATATACATTCTTCCACTTTCTGTAGTAATTAAAGTATACTATAGGTATTTTAAACTTATTCTTAATTATTATAGCTATTTAAGTAATTAAGAAGTTATCTTAAATTAGTAAAATAGATATCCTATAGTATATATATATTTATTCTATTAGTATATTATTAAATACTTCTTCTACTATATTCTAGCTATTATTCTAGCTAATATATTTAGTAATAAATATCTATATTTTATTCTTAAAGATATTATATTTCTCTCTAGTATATTTATTATTTATTCTATATATTTTGCTAAATAATAATTTAACCTTTTTATTAAGTTAGCTAAACAGAATATAATACTTTAGTATTAACTAATATAGTTCTCTAAGGTATATTTAAAATCTTAGGAATTTAGTTAACTCTGGATATTTCTCTCTATTATTAACTTTACTTATTACATTCTTAAATCTTAATAAGTTAATATCTATATAAAGACTTAGCTTTATTATTTGCAGACTTAATATTACTATTAGCCTTATTATTAATATTAATAATATTAGTTATAGAGAGAATATCTCTATTATTAAGCTTCTTAATATAGATAGTTATTAATTAATAAAGATAAATTCTCGTACCTTTAGGAGGTTATTAATAAAGCTGGAGTTTTTTATAACTTTGTATCCAAAAGTAAGGTAATCTATTTAGTTAACCTTAATATTCTCTGCTGTCTATCTTATTAATATCTCCTTCTTAAGGATTTCTATTAACTTCTCTTTTATTATATCCTTATTAATAGAAAAGTATATATTTCTTCCCAGAAGGAAGTTCTTTAAAGTCTATATTAATATTCATTCTATAGCGGTAAAGTAGTTTAAGTTTTATTCTTTGAAGTTAATATAATAGGCTTTCTATACTTTATTAAAGTAGATATTTTACTTCTTTTATAGCTAAATATAGTAGTAGATAAAAATATTATTTACTAAATTGCCACTAATATTTACTTATAACTCAATATTTTCACCCTAATAATAAGGAATAACCTTTTAGTATATACCTACTGATATTCTTACTTCTATATATTAGAATATCTTCTTATATTTATTAATTTTAGTTATAGAAATATTATTATAAATAATATCCTTTTAAAGGCTATTAATAGGGTTTAGAAAGAAAGATATACTTAAGATATTAGGTTAAAAGAATATCTATAGCTAGTATAGCTTTACTATATCTTAATTACAGATATGTCTCTAAAAGCTGCAACTTTAGAGATATTTATACTTATTAAATAAATTATAACTATTAGGTAGATATCTTCTTTCACTAAAAACCTTATAAATATCTTTTAATTTAAGATTTTAAGTGTTTTTCAGGCTAGCGTTATTACTAGTAATATAAATAACTGAACTGGTATATATTGGTGGTAATTATATAGAGGCTTACTTTAGATATATAAGTAGGTGGTTATTAAGTATATTATTAAAGACATTATTATTAACTTAACTTAGTTAACTTATTAAATATACTACCTATAGTGAATAGGAATAATAAATAATAATATAAGGATATTATTAATACCGTAAATTTATATTTTTAGTATACTAACTTTTGCCTCTTTGTAAATATAGAAGGTTATCTTAAGAGATTACTATAGTAGTTAGCCTGTTGTATTGATTACCTTATTTTTAATATTAGTGATCCTTCTTTTATATTATTGCTTATTATTTCCTTCTCTTTTTATTTCTCTAACTTTACTATTAATATAAAATCTCTCTCTTCTTCTTATTATTTTAATTTATAATGGTGTCAGAAAGACTCTCCTAATATTTATATTGGTATTAATAGATATATAGTTAGTTTAAGCTTCTTTTATATTAACAGTTAGTAGATTATTATTATTATTTTGGATTTTAAATCTTTCTTTTAGAGAATACCTTAGGAATATCTATTAATAGAAATAGGAAATAGTAATTTTATAATATCTTCTTATAATATTTTTAACTTTAATATTATTTAGGATATTATTAAAAGATACTGGTTATTAGTGTATTCTAACTAAGATACCCACTATAACTATGTAAATATAAAGTTAGAATAAACTACAGGCTAATATCTGGTTTTATAATTTAGAATATCTATATATTATTTATATTACCAATTATATATCTATCGTTATTTCTAGGGCTTTCTTACTATATAAAATAAATACCCCTGGTGCCTAACTTTTAGTTAGTAGATATAATATAGTAATATAGATATATTCATAAAGTTATTCTATTTCTTCTATATAATATAAAATTGAGTAAAGTTAACTTATTTCTTTAGGTACTAATATAATATACCTACTATTATTAAAATGCTTTTTTGTCTCTTATTAGTTAAATATATATAAGATATTATAGAATAAAGGTGAGAAATAATAGTATTATTATAGGTTCCTTCCTTCTGATTATTTCAATCTTATTACTTTATCTTAATACTTACTACCTCAATTTAACGTTAATTATATTTTCTTTTATTATATAATAAATATAATATAATATTAAGTAAATAAGTTATTATAAGTTTATCTTTACTTCTATTTCTATTATAAGCTTATTATTAATATTCTTAAGATAGTATATAGTTATAATAGCTTTAAGTTACTTATTTCTATCTAGAGGCTATCTATAAGGTTTCTTAGGAGATATTATAATCTTATATTTTTAGATATTCCTTACTAATTTACAGTTAAGTAGTAGTATTAAATATTAGTAGTAGTTAAACTACTAATTAATATTAATTTATAACTAGTAAATATTTATAATTAATTAATTTATTATACTTTTATTATAACTAATAACTTCTATTTATATATATTTTATCTATATTATAGTATATATATATATATATATACTATATGCTATTAGAATTAATCTATACGATAATTTCTCTTATCTAATTAGTCTCAATAAGTAAGGTAACTGGTATATTACTTACTATTTTAGCTTTTGCTATATTAATATCTAACAAACCTAATATAAAGAGATAAAACTATAATATATCCTAAGGAACCCTATAAATAACCTCTAAGTAGAAATAGGTAACTTAAAGTTATTATAATTATATACTACCTTAAGAATATTAATAGTAAATTTATAATAAAAATAAAAGTAAAGATAAACTTATAATAACTTATTTACTTAATATTATATTATATTTATTATATAATAAAGAATAAGGGAGGGGCTGATAGCTTACTTTCTATTGTAACTATTAGTGGATATATTGCCTCCTGAAGTATAACTTCAGCCTTCTCACCCTCCTGCTAACTGCTACAGCTAGCCTTAAGTTAATTTAAGTCTAAATTCCTTGTAGTTATAGTAGTTAGTATACCTACTCCACGTTAATCTTTTTGATAATAAATAACCGATAACTTCTTCTATATTAACCTTATATTCTTACACCCTTATACTATATATAATTTAAATATCTTAAGAGATTTAATTACTGCTAATTATAGCTACTCTATTTAAATACTTATTATAACCTTAATATTATTATCCTCCAGATAAAACTTTATATTCCTAATATAAAGGTTTTCTGCTACTGAAACTAAAGTTTTCTGCCACTAATATAAGCTAACTTATAATCTCTATATAAGTATAGTGAGAGTCAGCCTACTTTTATTAGTAAATAATCTTAATATATTAATTAAATATATTAATATATAAATAATATTAATATAGATATAGACATTTTTAATATAGCTATATAGTATCTAAAACCTAAGTAGTTATAATATAATAATACTTTAAGATATTTAGTAACTATTATAGTATATTAATATTAGGATATTATCTAATTAATACTTAGTCTCTGAAATTATTAGCTTAATAGAGCAGATTATAGAATAGCTGGATGATTTTCTTCTGAATATCTAGAGTCTACTTATTAATATTAATATTTATAATATTACTTAGGATTTTTAGGAAATATTGATACTCCCTATTATAGAAATTATAAAGGAATATTTAGAATCTGCTATTATATTACTCTAGTTATAGGTAGCTATATAAATTTAAGGGGAATTTTGGTTTTATTATAAAGCTATAGATATAAAAAAGTAATAGATTATAAAATATTTAACTTTCAGCTTTTTATTTTATTCTATTTTTAAGAGGTTTATAAAGATTCTTAACTTTATAACCTTAGTAGTTACTTTCAGCTATATATATTAAGCTTTAGTCTTACTGAAGCTCTCACTATATAAATTATGATTATAAGGTTTTCCTCCACTATAGAGTTAAATATTATAACTGGGGGTATAATTATCTATAATAATAGGTAATTGTATTACTATTTAAACCAGTTATAAGCTAGTGTTAGTATAAATACTATTGCTAGATATATAATATAGTTAGAACTATATATAGGGTGAAAAGCTTAGATACCACTATAGGTATAGAGTAAAAGTAACTAAATAATAAAGAATAAGAGAGAGGCTAATAGCTTACTTTCTATTATAACTATTAGTAAATATATTACTCCCTAAAGTATAATTTCAATCCTTCCACCCCCCACTAACTGCTTCAGCTAGCTTTAAGTTATTTTCAAACTGAATCCCTTGTAACTACAGCAGATAGTATACCCACCCTATATTAACCTTTTCGATAATAAAGAATCTCAAGAGGTTTATAAAGGTTATTAACCCTATAACCTTAGTGGTTACTTTCAGCTATATATATTAAGCTCTAGCCTTACTGAAGCTCTCACTATATAGATTATTACTATAAGGTCTTCCTCCACTATAGGATTAAATATTATAACTAGAAGTATAATTATCTATAATAATAGGTAGTTTTACTACTATTTAAACTAGTTATAAGCTAGTATTAGTATAAATACTGTTACTAGGTATATTTATAGTTAGAATTATATATATATAAAGTAAAGAGCTTAGATACTATAATAAGTATAAAGTAAATGTAACTAAATAATAAAAGATAATATAATTAACATTAAATTAAGATAGTAAGTTTTAAGATAAAGTAATACAATTAAAATATTTAGAAGAAAGACATCTATAATAATACTACTATTTCTTACCTTCACTCTATAATATCTTATATATATTTAACTAATAAGAAATAAAAACGTATTTCAATAATAATAAGTATATATTATATTAGTAACTGAAAATAATAAATTAACCTCCCTATCCTTTATATTATATAAAGAAAGCAAAATAACTTTATTTATATATTTATATTAGCATATTATATTTAATAACTAAAAGTTAGATAAAAGGAATACTTATTTTCTATAATAAGAAAACCCTAGGAATAATAGTAAATATATAATTGGTAATATAAATAATATATAGATATTCTAAATTTTAAAACTAAATATCAGTCTGTAATTTCTTCTAGCTTTATATTTATATAGCTATAGTGAATACCTAAGTTAGAGTATACTAATAACCAGTATCTTTCAATAATATCTTAAATAATACTAAAATTAAAAATATTATAAGAAGGTATTATAAAATTACTATTCCTCATTTTTATTAATAAATATCCCCAAAGTATTCTCCAAAAAAAACCTAAGATCCAAGATAATAATAATAATCTACTAACTATTAATATAAAAGAAACCTTAAACTAACTATATATATTAATATTATTATACATATTAGAAACGTTATTCCAATAATATTGCAAATTAAAATAATAAAGAAGAAGAAAAATATTTTATATTAATAGCAAAATTAGAGAAATAAAAAAGAAGGAAATAATAAAACATAAGTAAAAACGGAAAACCACTTATATAAAAAAAAGATAATAAATATAATAGACTAACTGCTGTAGTAATCTCTTAAGATAATCTTCTATATTTATAAAGAGGTAAAAGCTAGTATACCAGAAAATATAAGTTTATAATATTAATAATATCTTTATATTATTATTTATTATTCCTATCCATTATAGGCGGTATATTTAATAAGTTAACTATGTTAAGTTAATAATAACCCCTTTCATAATATACTTAATAACTAAACCCCTTACTTATATATCTAAAGTAAGCCTCTATATAATTACCACTAATATATATCAGTTAAGTTATTTATATTACTGGTAATAATATTACCTTGCAAAGTACTTAAAACCTTAAGTTAAAAGAAATTTATAAAGTTTTTACTAAAAAGGATATTTACTTAGTTGTTATAATTTATCTAATAAGTATATATATCTTCAAAGCTGCAATTTTAAGAGAAATATTTATAATTAAGATATAGTAAAGTTATACTAACTATAAAGATTCTTTCAGCCTAATATCTTAAATATATCTTCTTCTCTAGATTCTATTAATAACCCTTATAAGGATATTAGCTATAATAATATTTCTATAACTAAAGTTCATAAATATAAGAAGATATTCTAATATATAAAAGTAAGAATATTAGTAAATATATACCAGAAGGTTATTTCTTATTATTAAGGTAAACATATTAAGTTATAAATAACTATTAATAGCAGCCTAATAAATAATATCTTTATTTACTATTATATTTATCTATAGAAAAAGTAAAATATCTACTTTAATAAAATATAGAACGTCTACTATATTAACTTTAAAAGATAAGACTTAAACTATTTTACTATTATAGAAAGAATATTAATATAAATTCTTAAAACGTTCCTTTTAGAAAGAAATATATACTTCTTTATCAATAAAACTATAATAAAAAAGAAGTTAGTAGATATTCTTAAGAAAAGAATATTAAGAAAATAGATAGTAAAAAGTATTAAGATTAACTATATAGATTATCTTATTCTTGGATAAGAACTTATACAAAACTTCAGTTTTATTAATAACATCCTAAAGGTAGGAAGGTTTATTCTTATTAATTAATAACTATTTACATTAAAAATCTTAATAATAAAGATATTCTCTCTATAATTAATATTATTAATATTAGTAATAAAATTAATAATAACAATAAACCTCCAACCAGTAAGGTTAAGTATTTATATAAGTATTAACCTACCAAGAGCTAAAAAGATAATAAGTAACACTAATAGGAAGGAAAAATATTTAGAATTAACTAAATTCCGAAGATTTTATATCTACCTTACAGAATTATATTAGTTAATATTAAAATATTATATCCTATTTAGCTAACTTAATAAGAAGGTTAAATTATCATTTAGTAAAATATATAGAATAAATGCTAGGAGAGGCTAATAGCTTACTTTCTATTGCAACTATTAGTAGATATATTACCCCCTGAAGTATAACTTCAGCCCTCCCACCCCCCCACTAACTACTACAGTTAGCCTTAAGTTAATCTGAACTTAAATCTCTTGTAGCTATAGTAGCTAGTATATTTACCTTACGTTAATCTTTTTAATAATAAATAACTAATAACTTCTTCTATATTAACTTTATATTCTTCCCTTATATCCTTATATCCTTATATTATTTATATATAATTTAAATATCTTAAGAAATTTAATTACTACTAACTATAACTACTTTATTTATATACCTATTATAACCTTAATATCTATAACCTTAATATCCTCCAGACTATATCCTACTTACCCCTAAAATAAAACTTTAAATTTTAAGAAAAAGGTTTTTCACTATTAATATAAAGATTCTCCACCACTAATATAAGCTAACTTATTATCTTTATATAAATATAATAGAATTTAGCTTACTTTTATTAGCAAATAATCTTAATATATTAAATGCAGCTAATATATAAATAATATTAATATAAATATAGATATTTCTAATATAGCTATATAGTAGCTAAAATTCTATTAATTATAATATTATAATATTTTAAGGTAAGAGGCTAATAGCTTACTCTCTATTGTAACTATTAGTGGATATATTACCTTCTAAAGTATAATTTCAGCTGTCAGAAATAACGCGTTCGAGCGGCAGAGTTTGCATTGTTCGAGCCTCAGGCACTCGTGGCGTCTCTATAGGCCTCGCCCCACTTAACCTAGTTAAAATGGAGCCTCGCGCGGTACGTATGGCTACGTTTAGGGACACATAATATACACCAGATTTTGCCCCCTAATTATATGTAATAATTAAGAGTCTCACGATACTGAAGAGCCACCAGGCTAAAAAGTATATATTACGACGATTTTATATATCTCAAACGCTAAGATATCTACTGAAAACATCCCTATATTAATACTTAAGGAAGCTGACTAGTAGATTACCTAGTATAACTCCTTTAAGGTGGAGGCTAAAGCTTATAACCTATAGGACTATCTTAACTCTAAATTAGATACTTAAAAAAGCCTCCTTTTAGTAGCCCCTTAAGAGCCTCTTATATATAACTTTCCTAAAGTAAAGAAGGGTAAGATACCTACTACAACGCCCGAAACAAACACTCTAGAGATCTTAACTCCCTCTGGCACTCTCAATAGGTTCACCCCTATAGAGTAAACCTACCCTAAGGAGCTCTAACTTCCACTTAAGGCTTCTAAATAGGTCTGCATTCAGAATACTATAGACCTTACAGAGAAAAGCCTGAAAGTCTATACAGCTATCTATATCCTTTATAATATAAGAATTTAAGAATATAAACGTAAGTAGTTAAACTAAGCCTATATATTATCTTAGATCTGTAAGTATATTAGTAACATATTTAACTACTAGTATTATAATATAGAGGAGGATCTTACTATATAGTTAATAAACTTCTATAATTACTTTAGTATTATAAATAACCTCTATCTCTAGTAAGTAGCTACTATATATTATAATATACTCTAGTCCCCCAAGATTAAGTGCCTTACTATAAAGATATTAACTGAAATGTAGTTTCATAAGTAATAAGATATTATATATAAAGTTTAAATAGTTAGCTACGCTCCCTCTATTATAGGGATACTTTAGGTTAATAATCTTATACTCTCTCTAGCCTACTTACCGATTAAATTATACACTTAGGGCTATATACTAATAGTCTATAGTTAATTAGATATAATACTGCTGAATAAAGTTATCTTAGCTATTATAGAGGCTATATAGCAGCTCCCTGAAGCTCTCTATTGAGGTAAAATTAGCTATAGAGTATTTAATATTACCTTAGAGGCTATAGATAGTAGCTTAAACTCTTAAGGTAGTAAGAGATATTTTAATAGCTTAGATAGACCTCTATACTCTCTTAAGTGTAGTAAAAACTACCTACTCTTATACTATTATTATATATACTTATTACTTATATATAAGAGTTAGGTACTTAATACTGTAATTAAAGAGAGAATTAAATAATAAATTACCTCAGATCTAGACTTTTTAAAGAGGGTCTAAAATTTTAGATAATAGTGATTATATAGCTAGCTTTCCAGCTGAAGTAACTATAATACTATATAGTAAGCTTATTATATAGAGGGACCTTAGTAGTATCCTCTTTAAGATTTATTTATCCTTAATTTAGATACCTCAGTTTATATCTTTTAAGATATTAAGTATTTTATAATTCTCTAAGAAGCTTCCTCTAGAGATTATATTTAGTATAGTATTAAGTTAGTATCTATTGAGGGTTATAGAGATGCTAAGATCTATATTATAATCTCAGAAGGTAAGGAGGCTAAGTTATATCTCTATAATATTACTTTCTATACTTTTCTAGTTATAAATCTTATCTCTTTTTAGTAGTTGTAAAAGTGAGGTTACTAGTGGGATATTAGGTTAAATTATCTTTCTTGACTGTAGAGGAGTAACTATTTGGAGATTATAGCTATTAACGTTTAATATAGCTAATAAGTTTTTAAATACTATATATCTTACTAGAGGTTAAACGCTCCAGCAGTATAGTTAGTATAGTATAAGCTTTCTTCTAGATATTATTACTGCTAGAGATATACTATAGAGACTATTTAAAGACCTCTGAGAGGTGATGAATAGTTTTAATATTAGCAGCTAGGATATTCTGGGAGAGAGCTTCTGAATTACCTTATCTTAGTTACTTACGGTATTTATATTACTAATAGTTATTCGAAGTGTAATAATTACTAGTCCACTTAGGGGGCGTGTGAGACTTACAGTATTAGTAAGGCAAAATAGATTATTTGCTGTGTGGAGCGCGAGAGTGCCTTATATGCTGCTTCTGGAGAGTATATTATATTTAACTTTCACCTATATCACTAGGGCTATAGTGGCTATACCTTCTTTTTAATATTTACAGATAGAGCTACTAACTACTTATAGGACTTTTATCTTATAGACTATACTGAAGCTATTATAACCGCAGCTTTTAATAACTTTATCTCGCTCCTTAAGCGTTAGTATGATATTAATATTAAGATCTTTAAGTGTAATAATGAGGTTCTGAGGTATAAGATGCTGAAAGCTACTCTAACTGCTTAAGGTATTTGCCTCAAGCTATCTACACTATATACGTAAGGTTAAAATAGGGGCGTAGAGTAGGTTAGAGTTATTATTAAAGCTTGTATGAAGGCTATAAGGTAAGGAAGCAAACTACTTTATAATCTCTAGCCTGAGACCTTATGAGCGGCGGTATTTTTTTATAACTATATACTAATAAGCTTTTTAGGCTAGTAAATATTATACTAGAAGTTTTATAAGGTTACTTGAAAAGATAATACTGTAAGGCTAGATTTAGCTTACTTTTATGTATATAGCTGTAAGTATTTTATTCTTACTATAGATATTAAACTTAAGCGTAACTATCTTACTTACTTTAAGGGGCGAGCTTTTGTTAGCTTTTTAGTTAGCTATATTTTAACTAACTAGTTTTGGGTGTGGAACTTTTTGTAAAATGAGGTTATTATAACTTATGATATTTCTTTTAATAAGATAATATTTTTTAATAGACATTTAGCTTCTTTATAGGATGATTTTAAGAGGTTTAATTTTAATGAGGTTTCTTGTTAGTTATAAGAGTAATTAGTTATAGTAGAGCTGCGTGAGGCTAGCTTGAGTGCTTACTTAAGTTTAAATGAAAAGTCTGATAAAATAATTTATACTAAAGATACGGAGGGTAGCTATAAGAGCTTAAGGTCTTATATCCATACTATAGCTAGCTTTAAGCCTTCTATAGCTCTATATAAAACTGCGAAGTTTATATTATTAACCCCTCTAGAGTTACCTACTATATTCTTCTATAATCTTATTTATATAGATAAGACTATAGGGGGGTAAGGAAATTAGATACCTCTAGAGAGGGTTAAGTGTGAGGGATAGATAAAGTATTATACCTAAGTAGTTAGGAGATCTTTATTTAAAGCTACTTTTTTAGCTAGTATCTTTTAGTTATTTTAAGATATTTCTAGATACTTCTGCCTGTAGCTACAGGATTATGTAAGTTGTTAGCTAGAGGGGGTTCCTAAGGTTTAAATTTTGAGAGGATTCTAAAAGATTATTATAAGTCTGAAAGATAAATTTCAGCTAGGGGGTGAATTAGATAGTAGAGAATACTTAAGGTATAGAAAAGTAGAGACTTCCACTCTGGGAGTCTTATAATAGAAATTATTATTATTATTTATATCTCACTTAGTAGTATTTACTTATCTATATACTAAAGTTATAATAGTGGCTGAAAGAGCTTATTTTAGAAGTTATATTAAATTATACTTCTAGAGTGAGGTTAGTAAGGTTCTTATAAGGAGCTTAAAAGTTCTGAATTACTACTGAGTTTATACTTATAAGCTTAATAAATATAAGTATCTCCTTAAAATTAAAACTTAGCTTATTATTTATAGAGACTAATAATTACAAGATAATTATAAGACTTATATAGCTACTTTAGTAAGTATATTTTTTTAAACTTTTATAGTAATTACTAACTACTTTAATTTTAAGTTACTTTAGTATAATATAGTTAATATTTTTATCTAAGTAATATTTAATAAGATAGTTTATATAGAGATACTACTTAGTTATTAAAAGTTTAGAAAGATTTACTATCTAAATAAAATACTTTATAGTTTTTAAAGGTCTTCTCTCTTTTAGTAGTATTATCTAGAGGTAAGCCTTAAATACTTTAGTTTTAAGCCTACTGTGGGAGAGCTATATTACTAACTTAAGAGGTATATTATTTTCTTCTTCTATATTAATAACTATATACTTTCCTTCCCCTCAGATAAAGTATCTAAAGTATTTATACTATTAGTAAACCTCTAAAAGAAGTATTATCTTAAGGGAAGTAAAAACCTATAGTAATTCCTTAGTATTAAGATTATTTGAGATTAAATAATATAATAGCTGTAGCTCTCTTAAATAGTCTATATTAAAAACTCCTTAAGTATCTTATAAAATATATATAATATATTAAATAGTTTAATATTCTCCTTAAACTTAAAAACCTCCTCCTATAATATAATTAAGCTTCTTATATAGAAATTAAATATTACTAATAAGATATCAGCTTTATTAATTATACTATAGTTATAATAAGACTAAATATTACTTATATAACTAACTAATTATTCCATTTTAACTAGAATTCTAGAGATAACTATTAAGTTAAAACTAAGTAAATAATATAGTACTTCAGTAAAACTAAGAACCTCTACTTTAAGTTCAGCTATAAACCTAGTAATCTATAGGATAGCCTCATTATCACTATAGATACTAGCTTTATAGATAATAGTGAGGATTAAAAAAGCTTTTAAGTTTATACTATATACCTCTTTAGCAGCCTTATAATATAGTAAGCTAATAAATAAGATACTATAACTACCTTAATAACTAAAGTAAAACTTTTAATAATATTATAAATAATATAAGAAACTATTTTCGCCAGTTACCTTATTACTATATTTTAAGTAGATCTCACAATAAATATTTTCAGTAGAAGTAAGGTATATAAGCTTCATCCAGCAGTCTAAATCTAATATAATAACCAGTAAATAATATATCTTATAACTACTAAAATAGTATAACTATATATAAAGCTATAATATATTAATATCTATAACTACTAGCTACAGTAAGAAACTCAGTAAAGACACTTTAAAGTTAAGTATATACCCTCAGGAGACCTTATAGCTGATAGCTTTATAAAGCCTCTCTGAAGCTGCCAGTTTAGCATTTTTATTACTCAGATTAATATAATAAACTAGTTAAACCGCCTGAAAGTGTAGTAAGAGGAGGAACTTTAAGAGGGGCTACTTATACTAATATTTGAAAACCTCAATAAAGCTCTTAACTACCAGTTAGGACTTATAGATCCTAACTCTAACTATAATATAGTTAAAAAAAGGGCTTAGGGGCGCCTGAGGCACCTAAGGCGCCAGGAGGTATCCTTTACCCAAATAATAAAAGATACCTAAACAGCCTATAAACAGCATTACTCTTCCTGCCACAGGGGTGGAGGTTTAACGAGAGTAACGAGGCTGTAAAAAGAGTCTCTCACAAGATATAAATAGAGCGTTTAAACTAGCGTTATTTAAAAGGGCTAGCCTATAGGTATAGCCCTTAAGGCTAGAGGGATATATCAGAAATAATATATTCAAGCAGCAGAGTTTGCACTATTTAAGCCTTAGGCACTCGTGGCGTCTCTATAAGCCTCGCCCCACTTAACCCAGTCAAAATGGAGCCTCGCGCGGTGCGTGTGGCTACATTTAGGGACACACAATACACACCAGATTTTGCCCCCTAATTACGTGCAACATCAGCCCTCCCACTCTCCTGCTAACTATTATAGCTAGCTTTACGTTAATCTAAGCCTAAATCCCTCGCAGCTATAGTAGCTAGTATATCCACTCTGTATTAATCTTTTTAATAATAAATAACTAATAACTTCTTCTATATTAACTTTATATCTTTATATCCTTATATTCTTACGTCCTTACATCCTTACACTATATATAATTTAAATATCTTAAGAGATTTAATTACTATTAACTATAACTATTATATTTAAATACTTATTATAATTTTAATATCTGTAACTTTAATATCGTCTAGACCTTCCAGATAAAACTTTATACTCTTAATATAAAAGTTTCCTACTACTAAAATAAAGGTTTTCTGCTACTAATATAAGCTAACTTATAATCTTTATATAAATATAATAGAATTTAGCTTATTCTTATTAATAAATAATCTTAATATATTAATTAAGTATATTAATATATAAATAATATTAGTATGGATATAGATACTTTTAGTATAGCTATATAGTATCTAAAACTCTAGTATTTATAATATTATAATATTCTAAAGTATCTAGTAATTAATATAGTATATTAATATTAGGATACTATCTAATTAATAACTAATCTCTGAAATTATTAGCTTAATATAGTAGATTATAGAATAACTAGATAATTTTCTTCTGAATATCTAGAGTCTATTTATTAATATTAGTATTTATAATATTACTTAAGTTTTCTAGAAGAGATTAATATTTTCTATTATAGAGGTTATAAAGAAATATTTAGAATCTACTATTATATTATCTTAGTTATAAGTAACTATATAGATTTAAGGGAAATTCTAGTTTTATTATATAGAATATAGAAGAATAATAAATTATAGATTATTTGGCTTTTATAGACTTTTTATTTTATTCTATATTTAAGAGATTTATAAAGATTCTTAACTTTATAACTTTAGTAGTTACTTTTAGCTATATATATTAAGTTTTAGCTTTACTAAAACTTTCGCTATATAGATTATTACTATAAGGTCTTTCTGCACTATAAGGTTAAATATTATAACTGGGAATATAATTATCTATAATAATAGGTAATTTTATTACTATTTAAACCAGTTGTAAGCTAGTATTAGTATAAATACTATTACTAAGTATATTATATAGTTAGAACTATATATAGAGTAAAGAGCTTAGATACTACCACCAGTATAAAGTAAAAGTAACTAAATAATATTTTGAGATATTTAGTAATTAATATATTATATTAATATTAGAATACTATCTAATTAATAACTAATCTCCAAAATTATTAACTTAATACAGCAGATTATGAAATAACTAGATAATTATCTTCTGAATATCTAAAGTTTATCTATTAATATCAGTATTTATAATATTATCTAAGCCCTTTAGAAGATATTAATATCCCCAGTTATAGGAATTATAATAGAATATTTAAAATCCACTATTATATTTCTCTAGTTATAGGTAGCTATATAAATTTAAGGGAAGTTTCAGTTTTATTATAAAAATATAGATATAGAAAAGTAATAAATTATAAAATATTTTTCTTTCAGCCTTTTATTTTATCCTATCTTTAAGAGGTTTACAAAAATTCTTAACTTTATAACCTTAATAGTTACTTTCAGCTATATATATTAAATTCTAGCCTCACTAAAGTTTTTACTATATAGATTAGTACTATAAGATCTTCCTCCACTATAAGGTTAAATATTATAACTGGAGGTATAATTATCCATAATAATAGGTAATTTTATTACTATTTAAATCAGTTATAAGCTAGTATTAATATAAATACTATTGCTAGATATATTTTAAAGTTAAAACTATTTATAAGGTAAAAAGCTTAGATACCACTATAAATATAGAGCAAAAGCAACTAAATAGCATAAATAATAAATATATTAAATAGAAATATAATATCTTTAAGAATAAGATATAAATATTTATTACTAAATATATGAGTTATAATATTAACTAAAATATAATAGGAAAGGTATTGAATAATATACTAGTAGAATAAATATATATATACTATAAGATATATATTTTACTAATTTAAAATAATCTCTTAATTACTTAAATAGCTAAAATAGTTAAAAATAAGTTTAAAATATCTATAGTCTATTTTAACTACTATAGGGAGTGAAAGAATATATACCTCCAGACGTTTACTAAAAACTATAGATATACTAATATAATAAAGATATTTAAAGTAATAGTTATATAAATTAACCTTCTTTAATATATCTATTTATATTTATATAATCTAAAGAACAAGATTAATAAAGTGATATATATTACTATATATTAAATATATAATATTTAGTTACTTTTACTTAATATCTGTAGTGGTATCTAAGCTCTTCACTCTATATATAGTTCTAACTATATTATATACTTAGTAATAGTATTTATACTAATACTAGCTTATAACTAGTTTAAATAGTAATAGAATTACCTATTATTATGGATAATTATACTCCTAGTTATAATATTTAACCTTATAGTAGAGGAAGACTTTATAGTAATAATCTATATAGTAAGAACTTCAGTAAGGCTAAAGCTTAATATATATAGCTGAAAGTAACTACTAAGGTTATAAGGTTAAGAATCTTTATAAACCTCTTAAAGATAGGATAAAATAAAAGGTCTATAAAAACTAAATATTCTATAATCTATTACTCTTCTATATCTTTATAATAAAATTAAAATTCCCTTCAAATCTATATAGCTACCTATAACTAGAGAAGTATAGGATAGGTAAAAGGATATCTAACTATAATTACTATAATTAAGACTATCAATTTATTGAATTAGACTTTACTAAAATTATCCTAAATACTATCATTAATAAGTAGCCTATAGATATTTAAAAGAAAATTATATAGTTATCCTATAATCTGCTATATTAAGCTTACTACTTTAGAGACTCATTATTAATTAGATAATATCTTAATATCAATATACTATAGTAATATTAGTTACCTAATATCTTATAGTATTAAAATAATATAATTTTAAAGATTTTAAAGGCTATCTAGCTATATTAGAAATATCTATATCTATATAAGTATTATTTATATATTAGCTATATTTAATTAATATATTAAGATTATTTACTAATAAGAGTAGACTGAATTCCACTATACTTATATAGAGCTTATAAGTTAGCTTATATTAGTAGTAGAGATTTTTTATATTAAAGATATAAAATTTTATCTTAGAGGTAGGTGGGGTATAGTTTGGAGGATATTAAGGTTATAGATATTAAGGTTATAATAAGTATTTAAATAAAGTAACTATAGTTAGTAGTAATTAAATCTCTTAAGATATTTAAATTATATATAGCGTGAGGGCGTGAGGGTATGAGGGTGTGAGGTTAATATAGAAGAAGTTATTAGTTATTTATTATTAAAAA
Organism: Colletotrichum lindemuthianum; assembly: GCA_001693025.2. NCBI lineage: Eukaryota > Fungi > Ascomycota > Sordariomycetes > Glomerellales > Glomerellaceae > Colletotrichum > Colletotrichum lindemuthianum. The sequence continues at coordinate 6,301 of MASP02000868.1, read as the reverse complement.
AGTTAATATAGAGTGGATATACTAGCTGCTGTAGCTATAAGGAGTTTAGACTTAGATTAACTTAAGGCTAGCTATAGTAGTTAGTAGGGAGGTAGGAGGACTAAAGTTATACTTTAGGGGGTAATATATCTACTAATAGTTACAATAGAGAGCAAGCTATCAGCCTCTCCCCTAAATATATAATATAATTAAAATTCTCTATAATATTATTAGTAAAGCTAAACTAACTATTAATAAACTATATAAATAAATAATAGAAATATTTAAAACCTAAAAGAGATAATTAAAGTTATAAAGTAGCTATATTATAAATTATAATTAATTTCTTACAAACTATATATATAATAGCTAAAGTTAAAACTAGTATTCTAACTACTTTTAGCCTCTTTATTTATAATATATATAAGATAATAATATTACCTTAAGATAACCTTACAAAAAGGTATAAGGTAGAAATATATAAGGTAAATACTAAATATACTTAAAGCTAGTAACGAAATACTAATTAATAAGATATACCCCAGAGGAATATAAAGTAGCTACCTTATAATTAAAAAGGGTATTTATTATTTGTATTATAGTAGTAGAGAAAGTTTTAATATATTTTAATAATATAACTACTATAGAGAAGATGATAAAGAAGATATATAATAATATAGATAAAATATTAAAAGATAATTTTATAGCTATTTACTTTACTATAGTAAATAGTAAGAAGGAAACTATTAACCCTATAAAGCTTATAGAAATTCTTCACAATTATATTTTATATTACTTAATAACTACTTATAAACTGGAAATCTTCCTAATATTATAATATTTCAAGGTTATCTTTAAGAATATTCTTCCAGATACTAAGGTAAATAAACTTTCCATTAGAGGTATATAATAACTAAAAGCCTTCTAGAGAATACTTTCTAATATCTTTCTTAATAAAATAGCTTGAGAGATTAATATTAAATTTAAAAATAGATAAAACTTTATAAATTTTAATATAGCTAAAATATCTATATTCTTTAGAAATATTAATTTTAATATTATATTTATAGCTATATTATTTCTATTAAGGTTTCCTAATATAACTTACCTTTAAATATATCTTAATAACCTTAATAATAGAATCAAGTAAGAAAAGATATTACTATTTATAGAAAGATATAATACATATCTATAATTCTCTATATAAAAAACCTTTATAATAAAGTTATTAACTTCCTTATAGAAATAAAAATATAGTAATTTTATAAGAAATTTAACTATCCTAATATCCGTAAGTTAAATAATATACTTAAGAAAGTAGGTAAAATAATAATAACCTAAACAATTAAAATTGTTACTAAACGTTACTACTAATATTAAATAGATAGCTAGATATTATATCAATTTAGATTTAACCTTAAGGATAACTATAAGTTTAATATAAAGATTAATATTAATATTATATACCTTAATAATAATAAACTAACTTTATATATTATTAATATCTTGATAGTATTTTCAAATATAAGGTTTCTAAAAAGTATCTTTATAAAGGATATATAGTATATACTGAAAGTATATTGAATTAATATATACTAAAACCCTCTAGATAAGGGTATTATTAATATAAGATATAACTTTATAGCTAAAAGCTTTAAGAGAAAAGCTAGTAATATAAATAGTAAAATTAAGATTATATTAGTTAAAATCTATAATAATATTAGTAAGATATAATATTATTATACCCCCTATAGAGGATATATAAAATTGTTTAAAATAAACTACTAGATATTAATAGAAAGAAGATACTATAAAATATTATTAAGATAGTTAATAATATAAGTAATTTAAATAACCTTATTGTTGGTTTACAACTGGTAAACGTTCGTAATCGATCGATTTAACGTAACTGGGTCGCAACTGGTGGTTTCTATTTCGTTATGTCTAAGTTTACGTTACGGCGCACGCGTACGCGCCATGCGCCGTTGGGATCAATCCGTAGGATGATACCTCTCATCTAATTGGTGTAAAAAGTGGGGCACTCGGTGTGTCACTCACTGCTATGGCTTTTGCCACATCGGTGCCCAGTTAACCCGACACCAGCAATACTCTCTTTTATGGTAAAAGCGCAAAACAGCGTTAAACGTAAAAATAGTGTAAAACGTAAAACAGCGTAAAACGCAAAAATAGCGTACAAACGCAAAACAGCGTAAAGCGTAAAAACAGCGTAAAAACGCAAAACAGTATAAAACGCAAAAACAGCCACTAGTTACATATATCTTTTTGGGTGCACCAAAAACCAATTAAACGCTACAAACAGTATTTACTTATAAAAGTGTATCTTTTGATTATCACTACTTGGATACCTCAGGGCCCTCTTATAGTAATACCCTCTATTTATCCTCTTCACTCTTATATCCTCCTCTTATTACTTTCTGTTACTCTTATAACTTATCCTTCTATCTTTATAATTACCTTATTCATAGTGATAAATACTTTAAGGGTTTAATTATTAGATATTTTAGTTATACTATTAGTAAGGTTATTTTTACTATTAATCTATTAGATCTTAAAGATCTTCCTTCTCTTATATAATTACTATAACGTTATAATATTAATTATGAGACGTTTCTCTTTAGTGGTACTTAACTTAATGAAGTATTTATAGAGAGATTAGAAGTTAGTATAGACTATTATTAGTATTATTAGTATCTTAAGGTATTTAGTTACTTACTTAATAGTTATAGATATTATATATTCTATATTAACTCCCGCAGTTATACTATAGACTTTAGATATTAATATATTATATATAATTCTCTTTAACTTAGTAGAGGAGAAGTAGATAATATTACTTCTAAGTTTAAAAGTATTATTATCCTTACTAATCTCTTTTATCCCTAAGATAATAATAAACTCCAGCTAGGATATTATATTACTATTATTAGTAAAGAATCTATTAATAAAGATATATAATTTTATTATCCTGATATTAGTAGGGATAAATATTAAGCCTCTCTTATAGTTTTTTATCTGCTATACTAAGTGTTTATTAAGTTTCTTAATATCCTTCTCTATCAGTTCTTAATATTAAGCTGTAATTGTGAAAGGCTGGCCCTATAGGGGCGTAGCGTTGCAGCTAATAACGTCTCGGCCTTCAGTATACGTATGCGCATGCGCACGCACACGAATAGTACTACTAATTAAGCTATATCGCATAGCCTCGTCAAAAGGTACGTAACAACAAGTCGTCCACTTGTTGTCTGGCTGCACTTAAGTAGGGTGTTCTGTAGTATATTCTGTATGGGGCTAGCCTGTAATACTACCTCCCCTCTCCCGCTCCTGCCGCGCTACGCTACCTGCCTGTTGTGGCCTCACGGTAGGAGCTTCCGAGCGTTTAAGTAACATACCCCCAGCGTCGCTGTTAGCTAGGGAATAAATCCGTATGTAAATCGCTATACGTAACCCGGATCGAACCCTAGACTATTGGGGTGACTTGTTGTATGTGAAGGGCTGGCCCCACAGGGGCGTAGCGTTGCAGCTAATAACGTCTCGGCCTTCAGTATACGTATGCGCATGCGCACGCACACAAACAGTACTACCAATTGAGCTATATCGCATGGCCTCGTCAAAAGGTACGTAACAACAAGTCGTCTACTTGTTGTCTGGCTGCACTTAAGTAGGGTGTTCTGTAGTATGTTCCGTATGGGGCTGGCCTGTAACACTTCCGCAACGGCGTCGACGGGCTTCCACGTAGGGTTTATGTATCCTTCCTATTTAACGAGGGCCTCTCGTTAGTACTCTCTCCCCACTTAGTGCGTCCTCGCAGCCAGAATACTTTCAACCAGCTATTCGACCTCCCCGTTATCATCCACCAGTAGCAGTGGCTAGCTATTAACTATAATCTGCCTAGGTAGTGGATTAGTAGTAGCTCTCTAGAGTAAATTTATATAGAATTATAGGTAAATAGACTCTAAGGTATCCAGCTTTATAATATATAGTAAGAGGATCTTTACTATTATATACTTATAATATAGTTAAGCTAGCTTTTAGCTTAGTCTTAGTAACTTATAGTTAGATATATTTAATTATATCTTATTACTAACTTAATATTAATCTGTAGGAGATTAGGTTCTATTTACTTAAGCTTCTAATCTCTACTAAGTAGCAGCTATCTCTATATAGATATATATTATTACTAACTATATTCTCTTAACTAGCTAGTAAGCTGCAGCCTCACTACTACTAGATGATTCTATATACTCCTTAGTAATTAGGATAGAGTTAATATAATACTTATAATCTATAAAGAAAGATATAATCTTTATTATATTATACTATTAGTTATAGAAAGCTAACTATATAATAAATAGTAGATTACTTTAGTTATTCTGAGACTAGTAAGTAAATACCCTTAAAACTACTTAGATCTTTTAGTTATACTATCTTATAATCCTGTTAGTCTGTAAGTAGTAACTAATACTTAATAGGTATATAATATTTATTAACTTATAGAACTCCTTCTAGAAGTAATTTACCTAATTAGATCCTCTATTACTTATAATAGAGTGTAGTATTCTATAGAATCTATAGTAGTAACTAAAAAACTGCTAAGTATATACTTCTGCCTCTATTATATTTATCTCCTCTAATATAGGGATTTTATTTAGTTAATTAATAATAACCTAGAGGTAATAGCTACTTTATCTTTTCGTGGGGGGTAAATTAGTAATAAAGTTTATTAATAGATTAGAATATAACTAGTTAGATATTAGTAAGAATTTTAGGAATTCCTTTTTAGCTTACTTCTAGATATAAATACCTCTATATATATTATAGTTATATATAAATTAGTAGATACTCTATAACTATCCAGACTAGTAAAACTATTAGCTTATAATCTCTAGTATACTATTATATTCTGAATACTCTATAGGAGAGAAATTATATAATTTCTATATTAGCTTAATCTTAAGTTTATTAAGGAGGTTATTACTCTCTTTACTATTTAGTATCTAAAGTCTCTCTCTAAAAGTAAGTTATTCTAGTATATTAATAGTATATTTAGTAATCTGGATCTTAATATAGAAATTAGGAGGGAAGTTATACTCTCCCTACTGGACTACTATAAAGATCTATTAGTATAAAGAGTCTCTCTTAGTAGTATAATTCTATATCTCTTATAAATCTAATTTTCCTTTAAAAACCTAAATACTAATAATATTTATATATCCTACCTGGGACCCTATAAAGATAGTAGTATTTAGGATAATTTATATTATTTATCCTTATTACTTCTTATTATTTTACTTTTTAGGGGTATTCTATTCCCTCTAGGAGAAGATATTAGAAGTTATTATTTAGATATTTAGTTAATACTTAAGGTAAAAATTATATTAAGATAATTTCTCTGCCTACTAGTTTTACCTTTCTATAAGTTATTATTTTTTTATAAAATACTTAAGATCTTTATAGTTAGTAAAAACTTTAAATTTCTTAGTGCTCTATAGTTTCACTCTCTATATCTATAAATATTCTAGTATTATAAGGAGTTCCTTATTATAGATTAGGTAATTAAACTCTATAGGAGTTAGATGTTAGGAGTGGAAAACTACTAAATATCTCACTCCAGCTTTATTAGCTTAAGTTAATATACCTCTTAGGATATACTTAAAATAGTTTATTTCTATTATTATTAGAGTGTTAAGGTTAAATATCTATAAGACTAGTTTTATAGTGAAGAGTTATTTCAGTATAAGGAAAATTTCTTACTATTTTAATTCCCAGTTAAAAGGAATTAACTTCTAAGTTAGATAGTTTAAAGACTTTATAATAATATTATACTAAAGTATAAAAATCTTATAGTAGTTTATAAACCTAAAGAAACTATAGATACTTTTTATTAAGTTAGGAGGAAGTTAGTTAGTAATAGCTTCTAATTTCTCAGAATTATAAGAGAAGTTTTTTCTAACTATTATAATATATTTAATATACTTAACTATAGTAACTAAGAACTTATATTTCTTAAGATCTAACTTAAAATCTATATTAGTAAAGTAGCTAAATATCTAGTAGACTTTCTCCTTATATTCTTTTTATAAGTTACTAATATAAATAAGGATATTATTAATATATATTATAATAAAGTTATTTAGAAACTATTACAGGTAGCTATTAATATACTATTGAAATATAGTGGGGATATTAGTAGGTCTGAAGGAGTATACTACTTATTTAAAAAAGCTATAATATATCTAAAAAGCTATTTTCTCCTAATCTACTTTATTAATTCTAATTTTATAGAATATAGTAATAATATTAA
>MASP02000863.1:0-17807 GCA_001693025.2 Colletotrichum lindemuthianum | reverse complement strand
TATTATTATTATTATTATTATTATTATTATTATTATTATTGTTATTATTATTATTATTATTAGAAACTATAGATTTCTCTATATTCTCTTTTTCCTTAATAGTTGTTAATTCTCTTTTAATTAGAAAAATCTTCCTTATTCTAATTTTAGTTTAAATCTGTAAATATCTAAATTAGTAGGCTTCTAATATCTAACTAATATTTCAATAAATCTTTACAGATAGTTTCTATTATAAGTTAAACTTTAAATTTCTTCTTTAGATAAAGTTACTAGTTTAACTAAGGAAAAGTCTGATATATATAATAATAATTTTGGTTATATTGAAGGTTTCTGACTATTTAAATTATATTGCCTCTCGGGGTCCTATTTAGATAAGTATATCCTGTCAGATTAGGTACTTAAGCCTACGAATAGTTATATTAGTAATATATATTATATAAGCTTATATCCTTTTGGCTGTATAGTCAATTTGACAATTAAGAGTCTTATACGCTCTAGGCAGGCTGTAGGTTCGAATCCCACTTCTGTAGGAAGTGAAAACAGACGTAGAGATACTCTGCAACGCTATAGAGATACTCTGCAACGCTATAGAGATACTCCGTAACACTATAGAGATACTCTGTATATAAGCATAAGTCTACTAGCTAGAACAGAATAGGCCTGACTCTGGCAGCCCTAAGGGGGCGTATCAGATTGGATACTTAAGCTTACGAATAGTTACATCAGTAATATATATTGTGTGGGCCTATATCTTTTTAGCTGTATAGTCAATTTGACACATCCGACAGTCGGCTCTTACCTCATATACCCTGTAGATAAGCTAGAGCTAAGAAACTATTTAAACGGAGGAAACCTCAGGCGGCAAGCGCGGTTAGTTAATATAATAGCTGATAAATATAGAAAGTATATCACAAAAGGAAGGTACAGGCCCACATCCGTCACAGTTACTTTTTAAGGATTACTATAGAGGTCACGTGATATATACTATCAACTAGTACACCTATCGCCAGCCGCTAACAGTCGCCAGCTGTTAACAGTCACTAGCTGTTAACAGTTGCCAGCTGTTAACAGCTATTAGCAGATACTGCCAGCTGGTAGCAGTTGCCACGCTTGGTTTCACAATTGGAAGGTACGCTATAACCTCCCAGTCGTGGTTGCCCGTTGCAGGATTCGAACCTACTACTCTTACTAAAATGGAAAGAGCTAGCTAGACGTTAAACCACTACATCAAACGGGAAATATATATAATAAAATATAAAAACTTTAATTTATTAGTATTTAAGTTTATATTTTAATAATCTATTAATAACTAACTTAATATTTTAAATTAATATAAAATTCCTAACTTTCATTTTATCCTCTTAAAGAATATTAGCTTAATAAGTATTAAACTTATTAGTTACTTTCTTATATTAATTTGTAACTATCCTTATAATATTCTCTCTATCCTTTTCCAGTTAAGTAAATAATCTAATATATAATTATAATTCCTTCTTCCTTATTTATACTAATATTCAGTCTAAAATTCTCTATATAGATATTAATATCTTAATTAATATAATTACTTTATATCTATATTTAAGGTAGAAGGAAGTATATCCTATAACGATTTAAACTATTATTTAATCTGTAAATAATATTATAAGTAATAGGAAGTAAGAATCTTTATTACTATTTCCTACTATCTATACTAATAAAATATAGATAATTAGCTAATAACTGACTTTAATAACTTTATTAGCCTAAACGTTATAAATAGAAGTAATATATTATTTTATATTATATTATTTATTGAATTTAATAATATATTAGTTATTCTTAGAGTTACTATCAATAATAAGTATACTAAAGAGATTATATTATATAATAACCGTTTTCTATAGAAACTTTATAATAGTTTTTAATGTTACTTTCTTTAGCTATTATATATCTAGTTATTCTGTAAAAATATCTCTAGCTTTAACAAGATATTACTTACCTATTCTCTAAATATCTAAGTTAATATAGCTAAATAGATATTCTTATAGAATTATAAAGCTATAAAAATTACCAGTATATTATACTTAATATAATTACTAGTCTAGATAATATTTTACTACCTTATAGATCTCTCTATATATATCTATCTAGTAAGATTAATTAGCTAGCCTGCGAGAGATTACTTTTCAGCTATAATACTTAGTTTTATTATATACCATAATAATAAGCTTCTAATAAATTATAGGATTATTTTCTACTTACTATAATATTAGTTTATATAAGGTAGTTCTAGTGAAAAGTAGTTAATTATATAGTTAAAAAGTGAATATCCTATATCTACAGGCTCTAAAATAGGTTAGATTAATATTAAGTAGCCTTTCTAGATTTACTAAATAGTAAGTAATCTGCTAAGACTTATAAAATTAGGTTTGTAAATTAGTTAATATAATATTTAGAAATATTAGTTTCAGATTGATACTACTATTAGTAGCTAAAGTAATATCTCTATTAAAAACCTCCTTAATATAATACTTATTACTTAAGGAATACACTTCATTAAAGAAAGCTTAAATATTTATATCTATAAAGAAGATTTACTTCTTAATTTAGTTATTAATATTTCCCTCTTCTATATTATTAACTTTATTAGAGAGCCTGGAAGATTTCTAAGATAACTTATTAGCTGCTAGGTTTACTATTTTACTGATATAATAGATTTCAAAATTAAATATGTATATTTAAAATATTCACTAAATAATAAGAACTTCTGGAAGATCTGAAGCTATATTATCAAGATAAATTACTAATATTTTCGTATCTATTTTCAGTAGAACATACTAGTTATATAAATAGTTATAGATTTACTTTAAAGCTTTTAATCTATCTTAAAGTTTTTTCTCTTCTATATTATAATTAAGCTTCAAGCCTATAAATAAACTACTTTTATAATAAGTAAGAGCTTTTATCTATTTAATAAATTATTCTAAAACTATATTTTAACTGGTTCTATTAATACTTATTACTAAACAGATTTAACCTGCCTCTAAGCTATAGTTAATAGAAATAAATATAGAAATATTATAAGATTTATCGTATAGCTAGCTTATTATTATTTTCTGAGGATTAAGCTATTAAAAAGAAATATTCTTCTTAAGTAAGTTATTAAGTAGTTAGATAATAGTAGAATAGCTTTTTATCTAGATTTGGTAAAAGGTAGTGATATCTAGAAATAAATAGTCTGTGGAGATATTATAGTATACTTTCTACTTCTTAATTTTCGTAATTTTAAACTCTTTAGGCTATTAGCTATATATCTTATAGATCTAGCTTATAATAAGAATAATTTCCTATATTTAATATAATTTAGCTACTATAATAATATAGTTAGTAACCTTAATATTTATTAGAATCCTATCAATATTTTGAATATATTTCAGATTATATCTGTAAATACTTAAGTAATATGAATTATCTCTTCTATTATATATTATTATTCGTTTGTTAATTAAAATATTATTCAGAGAGGTTTTATAATAGTTAGGAATTAAGTTATAGAGGATCCTTATTTTAATTCCTATAAACTAAATAATAAAGTTAGTATATCCTATAGGTAAAGTATAGTATCTTAGTAGATTTAATAGAGTTATAAATATAGGTAAGTTCCTACTTTTTAGGTTAAGAGGGATCTAAGTTTAACTTAAGAAAATACTAAGACGGAAAAGAAACTTATATATATTACAATCTTCTGAGAATGTATTTACTTTAGGTAGTAACTTTATATTCTAAATCATAATATTATTAATTTATATAGTTAAGTTAATAAATCTTCTTTTACTATCTTTCTTTCTAATAAGAAAGAAAGAATATTAGTATGTAGTATAGCTATACTTTAGAATTCTATTCTAAATTTAAACTTTTAGATTCTTATTAATCCTTTTAATTAATTCCTTAGGGATTAGAATAAACTTTACTTGCTTTACTTTATATAGAATAATTTTAATTATCTACAGTAATACTACTAACTTAAATAGCTTACTATAATAGCCGAAGTTATAAGCTAGATCTTACTTTTAAACCTTTAGGATTTCTACTAGAAGTTCTTTCTCTAGCTTATATAAGTAATTTACTAAATCTATAATTTTACTTACATATTTTAAAGTTAGATTTTTCCCAGTAGTAATCTTGAAAAACGTTAGTGTAATTATATCTATAAATTATCTTTTCAGACTATTCTTTGTAGTTTTCTCTACTTTTATTTATACTTTCAGTTTCTATTTAAAGTTACCTTCTATAGTTATCCTATTAGATAGTATATTGTCAATTAGGTTAATCTTCTTATATTGTATTTTATATATTATATTAATATTTTTAACTAATTCTTATTATATATCTCCTATTACTATATATTTAGTTACGTTTAAGAAGCTTTCTTTCTATTTATGAAATATAGTATCTGACGTTACTATTACTTTCTAGTTTCTATAATATAGACTTTTCTAATATTTTCTTCCTCTCACTAAAGCTTATTATATTAATAGTTTAGATTTATTAAAGTTATAGAGATATTTACTATTATAGGATAGGTAGTCTAGATTATATTTTCTAAGAGATATAATAATATAGTAAGTCTTCTGGACTTTTAGCTTTATAACATAGTAAACTGAAATGTCTTATATCTCTTAAAACTTCTTCTCTAAATTATTAATTACTATAATAACTTCTTTATTATTATCTAGCTATATTTAAACCTCTTTAGGTATTTAGTTTTATAGCTATAGTTTAAAATCTGTAGAATCTAAATTAAAACTAAATAGTAGTATATTTAACTTCTCTTCCTCCTTTTTCTCATGTTAATTATTTCTTCCTATAAAAGAATAACTATCTACTAATATAAACTTATTAGTAGAAACTACTAGTTTCCTTCTTATATAAGAAGGGAAAAGCTATATACTTTTTAAATCTAGTTAAAATTACTTATATATATAATAATATTATAAAACGTTACTATTAAATTAAGTATATATAATAGTAGTAGAATATTTAGCTTACTATTTTCAGACTAAAGTATACTTATAAATTAGTTTAGATTATAATTTAGTATTATTCTGGTCTTAATAATAAACAAGGTACTTAAAACTAAATTATTTATAATATAACTTTTGGGTATAATAAAATATTCTATATAAGAAATATAATATTTACCTAACTAAATATCCTCTATTATTATTTTAGTAAACTTAGTTATATAATTAATATTAGTATTACTATAGAGATCCAGTTTTATTAGAGGTATATAGAATTATAAATCAACTATTTCTATATACGCCTTAGAGATAATATTAATTATAAAGTTTATATTAATAATGCTATATATCTTAGAGTCTGCTAGATTTGTTAATTGAAAATTAATCTAGAAATATATTATAATAAAGTTATATACTATTACTAAAGTTATTATTATCTAATCTACTGTAGAGATAATCTTAACTGTAAAAGTTACTATCTTAATATCTATATTAGAATTCTATATACTATTACTAAGTCAGGTTTATAAATATATTCTCTTTATACTATTAGATATTCCAGAGGGTAGAAAAGTTATTATTACTTACAGTTTAATATACTTGTAATTCCAGTGTTTTATCTATTTATAGATTACCTAATTTTACTTCCTAACTATATTATAAAACTCTATAAAATCTTTATCTATAGGAAGAAAGATATTCTAAGTTTCTTTATTACTAAAATAACTATTTATAACTGTCTTTATATATTTATACTTAATCTAAATCTATATAGATTAGTTATTGTAAAGACGCTTCTCAGGAATTAAAACTTCCTTATTAATCTTTTTATAATAAATATAATATATTAGATTTTAGCTTTCTTACTAATTAGAATTATAAATATAGAAATTTTATTTTTATTATTCTTATAAGTAGACTATTAGTAAGATAATTCTTTTATATTAAATAGTATCTCTTTATTATTAGATATAAATTTTATTATTTCTATATTCCTTAATATCTATATAGTTATAAGCTTAAAGTATATAATAATTAGACTTATAAATATAGTTATTTTTAGTTTATATAAATTATATAGTAAATAGTAGTTATTAGTTAGCTTTATTCTCTCTACTATTCTTTATTATAGGCCAGCTTCATACGGAACATGCTACGGAACACCCTACTTAAGTGCAGCTAGATAATAAGTGGACGACTTATTGTTATATACCTTTTAACGAGGCTATGGTATAGCTTAATTAGTAGTACTGTTTATATACGCCTGCATGCATATATAGGTACTGAAGGCTGAGACATTATTAGCTATAACGCTACGCCCCCCGGTCGGAGCTAGCTTTTTATATATAATAAGTCACCCTAATAGTCTAGGGTTCAATCTGTAGCTTTATATAGATTTACGTATAGATATTCCCTAGCTAATAGCGACGCTGGGGGTATATTACTTAAGCGCTCGGAAGCTCCTACTATAAAGCTATAACAGGCAGGTAATATAGTGTAGTAGGAGTGGGAGAGGGGAGGTAATATTATAGGCTAGCTCTATATAGAATACACTATAGAATATCCTACTTAAGTGTAGCTAGATAATAAGTAGATAACTTATTATTATATACCTTTTGACGAGGCTACGGTATAGCTTAATTAGTAGTACTGTTTGTATGCGCCCGCGTGCGTATATAGGTACTGAAAGCTGAGACGTTATAAGCTGCAACGCTACGCCCCCCGGTCGGAGCTAGCTTTTCACATTCTTTACCTCTTTAGAAACTATCCTCCTCTTAAGTTTCTCCAAAACTATATTAATATACTCTATTAGTATCAAACTAAGTACTATAATATCTAGAATTATATAGATTCTTTCTCCCTAATTTTATCTCCTCTCTAATATTAGTTAGCCTTTCTATAGGATTTCTATATAGGTAGATATTATTAACTAAATTTAAGCAGTTTAATATTTATCTTAAAATTTAATATTAGTAAATTACTATTATATCTCACTCTAGCTATATTATTATAATAAGCTCTAGAAGTTAGTATATTAAGTTTACCTATAGAATAATATTAATAAGGTTACTAGAAACTATTAAAACATTTAGTAATAAGAAAAAAGAATTATCTTATAGTTAGACTAATTACTAACTTATCTATTAAAAATAATATTATTTTTAACTTTTTCTAAATTTCAGTAAATCTATTTAATATAATAATAATAATTAAGTATATTAAAATAGTAAATATCTTTCGAGGTATATTATAATAGTTACTAATATTTAAAGTTTTAGTAGTTATCTATTTTATAATAATTATATAGTAAGAAAATAGCTAATATAAATTAATTTTAATTCTAATTATTCTATAAACTAGATTAATCTTAAAATTTACCTTCTTTTCCCCTAAAATACTAACTTCTATATATATTACTATATTAAACTATTAAACTTGTGAAGGGCTGGATCTGAATTTATTTAACTGGAAGGTAGCGTAAAATATTATTTATTTAGAACTAAGGAGTAAAAGAGAAGCTTTTATAAGTGCGTAGAAAGGTCTGTATATATAATATTATATAGAGCCTACTGAGGCCCCACCTGGGCGAGAGGGTTAGTTTTAGATACCTAAGTATAGTTCTAACTAGATATCTAGATATAGCCTATAATATTACCTTCCTCCTCTCTAGCTGCTACCCAGTTGGAAGCTATAGGCTAAGTCTCTATTATTATCTATAATTAACTTATATATCACTTTATACTACTTTAAAGTTATTATATCTATAATAATATTAATAAGCTTCTATATAGAGTTTATATATTCTTCCTATTTAATAAAAATTTCTTATTAGTATCTTCTCTCCACTCAGTATATCCTTATAGTAAGAATATTTTTAACTAACTATTTAACTTCCTTATTATTATCTATTAGTAGTAGTAACTAACTATTAACTATAATCTACCTAGATAGTGGATCAGTAGTAACGTTTAAGAGTAAATCTATATAAAACTATAAGTAAATAGACTTTAGAGTATCTAACTTTATAATATATAGTGAGAGGATCTTTACTATTATATATTTATAATATAGCTAGATTAACTTTCAGCTTAATTTTAGTAACTTATAGTTAAATATATTTAACTATATTTTATTATTAACTTAATATTAATCTATAGGGAATTAGATTTTATTTACTTAAGCTTCTAACTTCTACTAAATAGTAACTATCTCTATATAGATATATATTATTACTAACTATATTCTCGTAACTAGCTAGTAGGCTGCAGTTTTATTATTACTAAATAGTTTTATATACTTTTTAGTAACTAAAATAAAGTTAATATAATATTTATAATCTATAAAGAAAGATATAATTCTTATTATATTATACTACTAATTATAGAGGATTAACTATATAATAAATAGTAGGTTATTCTAGTTATTCTGAGACTAGTAAGTAAATATCTTTAAAACTACTTAGATCTCCTAATTATACTATTTTATAATTCTATTAGTCTATAAGTAATAATTAGTATTTAATAGATATATAATATCTATTAATCTGTAAAATTCCTTCTAGAAATAACTTACTTAGTTAGACTTTCTATTATTTATAATAAAATATAGTATTCTATAGAATCTATAGTAGTAACTAAGGAACTACTAGATATATACTTCCACCTCTATTATATCTATCTCCTCTAATATAGAAGTTTTACCCCATTAATTAATAATAACCTAGAAGTAATAACTACCTTATTTTTTCGTGGGAAGTAAGTTAGTAATAAAGTTTATTAATAGATTAGAATATAATTAGTTAGATACTAATAAGAACTTTAGGAATTCTTTCTTAGCTTACCTCTACATATAAATATCTCTATATATATTATAGTTATATCTAAATTAGTAGATACTTTATAATTATCTAGATTAGTAGAACTATTAGCTTATAATCTTTAGTATATTATTATACTCTAAGTAGCTTATAGGGGAGGAGTTATATAACTTCTATATTAATTTAGTTTTAAGTTTATTAAGGAAGTTATTACTCTCTTTACTATCTAGTATTTAAAGTTTCTTCCTAAAAGTAAGCTATCCTAATATATTAATAGTATACTTAATAATCTGGATCTTAATATAGAAGTTAGGAGGAAAGTTATACTCCTCCTACTAGACTATTACAAAAATCTATTAGTATAAAGAGTCTCTTTTAGTAATATAGTTTTATATTTCTTATAAATTTAATCTTCCTTTAAAAACCTAAGTATTAATAATATCTATATATCCTACTTAAAGCTCTGTGGGGATAGTAATATCTAGAATAATCTATATTATCTATCCTTATTACTTCTTATTATCCTACTTTTTAGGAGTATCCTATTCCCTTTAGGAGAGAGTATTAAAAGCTACTATCTGGATATTTAGTTATTATTTAAGGTAAAAATTATATTAAGATAACTTCTCTATTTACTAGCTTTATCTCTCTATAAGTTATAGTTTCTTTATAAAATATTTAAGATCCTTATAATTAGTAAGGATTTTAAACTTCCTAATATTTTATAGCTTTACTCTCTATATTTATAAATAAATTAGTATTATAAAGAGTTTCTTATTATAGATTAGGTAATTAAACTCTATAGAACTTAGGTATTAAGAGTGGAAAGCTAATAAATACCTCACTCTAGCTTTATTATCTTAAGTTAATATACCTCCCAGAGTATACTCTAAATAGTCTGTCTCTATTATCGTTAGAGTATTAAAGTTAAATATCTATAAGATTAATTCTATAGTAAAAAGTTATTTTAGTGTGAGGAAAGCTTCCTACTACTTCAGTCTCTAGTTAAAAAAAACTAACTTCTAAGTTAGGTAGTTTAAAAACTTTATAATAGTATTATATTAAGATATAAAGATTTTATAGTAGTTTATAAACCTAAGGAAACTGCAGATACTTTTTAGTAAATTAGGAGGAAGCTAGTTAGTAATAATTTCTAACTTCTTAGGATTATAAAGAAGATTCTTTCTAGCTAATATAATAAACTTAATATACTTAATTATAGTAATTAAAAATTTTATATTCTTTAGAATCTAGCTTAAAATCTATATTAGTAAGATAGCTAAATATCTAGTAGATTTTGTTTTATATTTTATTATAAGCTACTAATATAAATAAGAATATTATTAATATATATTATAATAAAATTATCTAGAAACTATTATAAGTAGCTATTAATATATTATTGAAATATAGTAGAGATATTAGTAAGTCTAAAAAGGTATACTATCTATTTAAAAAGATTATAATATATCTGAAAAGCTATTTTCTCCTAATTTACTTTATTAATTCTGATCTTATAGAATATAGTAATAATGTTAAGTTTAGTATACTAGTAAATAATAGTAACCCTCTAGAGGATTTCTAATATAAAGAGGAGAAGGTAATAATCTTTCTTTATAATTATATTAAAAGCTTTATAATCTATATAGAAATATATTCCTCTATCTGGTTTTCTTATAAAGAGGATTAGGATATTAGTAGAGAAGTTACTTATTTTAATAAATTCCTTATTGAGTAAATCCTCTAGAGTTTTCTTAAATACTAGAAGTTTCTCTTATAATATACTATAGAGGGGTTTTTATAGGAGATCTAGTTCCTATTCTTTATTATTAGGAATTAATAAAATATAGTAGTTTATCCCTAGTTAGCTAGGAGGTAGTTAGTATACTGAATTTAGATACAAAAAGTCTAGGAATTCCTTTAAGATATTTATAAAGATATAATCCCTTAGGTTTACTTCTACCTTTAAAGTTAATATTTTTTTAATATCTACTAAACTAATAAATATAACCTAGTAGGAGCTTAATATCTCACTAGTATACTATATAATATACTAACAG
The DNA here is from genome assembly GCA_001693025.2 of Colletotrichum lindemuthianum. Lineage (NCBI taxonomy): Eukaryota > Fungi > Ascomycota > Sordariomycetes > Glomerellales > Glomerellaceae > Colletotrichum > Colletotrichum lindemuthianum. The sequence continues at coordinate 6,927 of MASP02000863.1, read as the reverse complement.
ATAAATATAAATAAATTAATATTAAGTAGCTAAGCTAACTAGATCTCCTTAAGCTATACTAACTTATCTTAATATTCTAAATATATTATTATATTATTCTCTCTATATATTATCTATTAAGCCTTAATATTATAAATAATATAATTATCCTCTATTTATAGTTACCTAAAATATATAAATAGCTATAAGTTCTCTATAATATAAATATAGATTTTCTATATATAATTACTAACTTTTAAAGTTAGGATAGTTACTCTCTAGATATTATTAGGTAATAACTTAGTAGTATATCTCCTTATCTATCTCTTTAACTTATTAATTAGTAGGAAGTAAAGTTTCTTTATAAGAGAGATATTAATAATAATATAAATATTATAATATAGTTAATAAGTAAGCTAGATAGACAAGCAAGCTAGATACCTAACCGCAACTATATTATATTTCCGACTGATATATAATACCTACGAAATTAATTAAATTCAAACTAGTTAAGATCTTCTTCTTTAGATATTTCTTTAGTAAATTAATATATTTGTATATTATAACTAATATTCCCGCAGATACTATATTACTATTAGCTTATCTCTATCCTGAGCTGGTAACTACTACTCTAGTATATTTCCTCCTTAATCTAGACTATAATCTCTCTCTGTAATTAAAGATCCTCTATTTTAGTTATAGTGAGACTTCCTCCTTATTTAAGATATATTTTCTTAGCTTTCTAGTATCTACTAAGTAGGTTATTCTCTTCTTAAAGGATCTAGATTTTAGATCTTAATAAAATAATTTAATATATAAATCTATATACTGTTACAGGCTATATCCGGATGTCCGGCCAGGGCTGTGCCTAGGTATGCGAAGTTAACCCCCTCCTTCGGGTGGGGCTCCGGTGGGCCCTATATGGCACTATATATATAGACTTTTCCATACACTCGTGAAGGCTTCTCTTTTACTCCTTAGTTCTAAATAAATAGTATTTTACGTTACTTTCTGGTTGAATAAGTCTAGATCTAGCTTTTTATATATTTAGAACTCAGTTTTATTCACTATATAGATAATATTGGGTAGAGTGTAGCTCCCCACTAGTTAAGTATATAATCTAGTTAAGTGTAGCTTTTAGGATATAATATTATATAATAGGTAACTAATATAAAGAATGATAGAGAGTATTAGAGCCCCTCAGGATATTCTTATAAGTAGTAACCTCGTAAGTAAACTGTTTTAGTAGTAGTTGCAGTATACTTTAAGTCTTCTCTACTAGAGGATTGATAAGCTTTTATATAAGTTAGTAAAATAAGATACTATAGTAGGTAGTAACTTCTAAGTAGCTACTATAATGGATATTTCTAGCTTATATTAGGATGCTCTAGTAACCTCTAGAATAATGTCTATTGGGATGATAGCTTTTAGGGTTGATAATATTACTATATTCCTACTAGTAGCTAACTACTAGAGGAAGCTTCTTTCCCTACTCCTGAAGTTTTTAGGTAAGTGGAAGGAATATTAAGTATGAACCTAATAGATAAAAACTAAACTTAAGATTAATTACTACTTTTTTAATAGTAATTAGGAATATTAGTATCTAATTTACTCTTATTTAGATTTTAGTTTTCAGTAGGTAGTTAAAACTTTCTATATAGTAAGAAAGTTAGAGAATTTTTATAACTTAAATGATTTTATAGGTTATCTAGATAGAATTTATCTGGATCCTAATAATTAGCCTTACGTTATTACTTAGCTATAAAGTTTTAGATAGAAGGAAAATGAATATCTAACTACTTTTCTACTCTAATTTAAAAAGATTCTAGCTAATACTGGAGGGTATATATAGCTAGATATAGTCTAGATCTCTCTACTAGAGGTTATCCTACTTTCCTACCTTAAGGAGCTATTTATTATAGTTAACTTTCCTATAGAGTATAGATTTTAGTTATCTAAAGTTTAAAATATAGCTTAGAAGCTTAAATATATAAAGGGGGCGTTAGTATACTACTAGCTACTCTACTAGAAACCTACTACTTATAATATAGAAGGTAATATTATAATAATTAGGATAGTTAAGGAATAATAATAATACTAAAGTTTTAGTAGCTTCTCTTCTGCCTCTAAGGAATATTCTAGAGACTATTAGGATACTTACTAATATTTTAAATATAGTAAGAAAGGTTATATCTGTAGGAACTATAGATCCTGAGAGTATAAGAAAACTAGTATAAAGGTTATAAAAGCTATAACTACTCCAGATCACACTAAGGATAACTAGAGGGATAATACTACTCTACTTAATGATAATAAGAATTCAGGAAAAAAGTAACTCTAGAGTGAAGTTAGATTCTGGAGCTAACTAAGGTGGAAGTAATAGGATAGAGGAAATAATAGGAAAAGGAATAGGTAAGTAATTAGTAGTTAGTTACTATTTAAGTTAGAATTAATAAAGGTTACTTTATTAATATACTTATTAATATAGGCTGTAATACTTACGTTATTATTAATATCTTCCTTATAAAGAAATTTTACTTCCTATTAGTTAATAAGTTAAAGAGATAGATAAGGAGATATACTATTAGGTTATTATCTAGTGATATTTAGGGAGTAACTATCCTAACTTTAGAAGTTAGTAGTTATATATAGAAAATCTATATTTATATTATAGAGAGTTTATACCTACTTTTATATCTTAAGTAGCTGTAAATAGAGGATAATTATATTATTTATAATACTGAAGCCTAATAGATAATATATAGGAAGGATAGTATAATAGTATATTTAAAATATTAAGATAAGTTAGTATAGCTTAAGGAGATTTAGTTAGCTTAGCTACTTAATGTTAACTTATTTATATTTATCTATTAGTATACTATATAGTATATTAGTGAGGTATTAAGCTCCTACTAGGTTATATCTATTAGTCTGGTGGATATTGAGAAAGTGTTAGTTCTAAAGGTAGAAGTAGACCTAAGGGATTATATCCTTATAAATATCTTAAAGGAATTTCCAGATTTTTTCTATCTAGGTTTAGTATATTAGCTGCCTCCTAGTTAACTAGGGATAGACTACTATATCTTATTGATTCCTAATAAGAAGAGATAGGAATTAGACCTCCTATAGGGATCTCTTTATAGTATATTATAGGAGGAGCTTTTAGTGTTTAAGAAGATTCTGGAGGATTTACTTAATAAGGAATTTATTAAAGTAAGTAGTTTCTCTATTAGTATCTTAATCCTCTTTATAAGAAAGCTAGGTGGAGAAATATATTTCTGTGTGGATTATAGAGTTTTTAATACTATTATAAAGAAGAATTATTACCTCCTCCTTCTGATATTAGAAATCCTCCAGAGGGTTACTACTACTTACTGGTATACTAAGTTTAATATTATTACTATATTCTATAAGATTAGAATTAATAAAGTAGATTAGGAGAAAATAGCTTTTTAGATATATTATAGTCTCTTTAAATAGGTAGTATACCTCTTTAGATTTACTGGTACTTCTATTATATTTTAATAGTATATTAATAGCTGTCTGTAATAGTTTCTAGATGAATTTATTATAGTATATATTAATAATATCTTTATTTATATTAGTAGTTTATAAAAGGAGTATAAGGAGAAAGTCTACTAGATACTTAGCTACTTTACTGATATAGATTTTAAGTTAGATCCTAAGAAATATAAGTTCTTAGTTATTATAGTTAAGTATATTAGGTATATTATAATAGCTAGAAAGAGTCTCTCTTATAATTCTGAGAAGTTAGAAATTATTATTAACTAGTTTCCCTCTAGTTTACTGAAAAGTATCTATAGTTTCCTTAGGTTTATAAACTACTATAAAGTTTTTATATTTTAGTATAGCGTTATTATAAAGCTTTTAAACTACCTAACTTAGAAGTTAGTTTTTTTTGACTGGGGATTAGAGTAGTAGGAAGTTTTCTTTATACTAAAATAACTTTTCGCTATAGAACTAATCCTACAGATATTTAACTTTAATACTCTAATAATAGTAGAGATAGACTATTTAGAGTATATTCTAGAAAGCATATTAATTTAAGCTGATAAGGTTAGAGTAAGGTATTTAGTAGCTTTCTACTCTTAATATCTAATTCCTACAGAATTTAATTATCTAATTTATAATAAGGAACTTCTTATAATACTAGAATATTTATAGGTATAGAAAGTAAAACTATAAAGTATTAGGAGATTTAAGATTCTTACTAACTATAAGGACTTTAAATATTTTATAAAGAAATAATAGTTTACAGAGAGGTAAAATTAGTAGGTAGAAAAGTTATTTTAGTATAATTTTTATCTTAAATACTAACTAGGCATCTAGATAGTAGTTTCTAATATCCTCTCCTAGAGGGAATAAGATATTCCTAAAGAGTAGGATAATAAAAAGTAATAAGGATAAATAATATAAATTATCCTAAATACTACTATCCTTATAGAGCTCTAGGTAGGATATATAGATATTATTAGTATTTAGGTTTTTAAAGGAAAACTAAATCTATAAGAAATATAGAACTATACTACTAAAAGAGACTTTTTATACTAATAAATCTTTATAATAGTATAGTAGGGGGAGCATAACTTCCCTCCTAACCTCTATATTAAAATTTAGATTATTAAGTATACTATTAATATATTAGGATAGCTTACTTTTAGAGAAAAATTTTAGATACTAAGTAGTAAAGAGAGTAATAGCTTCCTTAATAAGTTTAGAATTAGATTAGTATAGAAGTTATATAATTTCTCCTCTATAGGCTATTTAGAATATAATAGTATACTAGAGATTATAAGTTAATAGTTCTATTAGTCTGGATAGTTATAGAGTATCTACTAATTTATATATAATTATAATATATATAGAGATATTTATATTTAGAGGTAAGCTAAGAAGGGATTCCTAAAACTCCTATTAATACCTAACTAGTTATATTCTAATTTATTAATAGATTTTATTATTAACTTACTTTCTATAAAAAGATAAAATAGTTATTACTTCTAAGTTATTATTAATCAACTAAGTAAAGTCTCTATATTAGAAGAAATAGATATAATAGAGATAGAGGTATATATTTAATAGTTTCTCAGTTACTACTATAGGTTCTATAGAATATTATATTTTATTATAAGTAATAGAGAGTTTAACTGAGTAAGTTACTTCTAGAAGGAGTTCTATAAATTAATAGATATTATATACCTACTGAGTATTAGTTACTACTTACAGACTGATAGGATTATAGAATAGTATAACTAGGAGATCTAAGTGGTTTTAAGGATATTTACTTATTAGTTCCAGAATAACTAGAGTAACTTACTATTTATTATATAGTTAGCCTTCTGTAATTAGTAATATAATATAATAGAAATTATATTTTTCTTTATAAATTATAAATATTATATTAACTCTATTCTAATTACTAAAGAGTATATAAAACTGCTTAATAATAGTGAGGCTGCAGCTTACTAGCTAGTTAAGAGAATATAGTTAGTAATAATATATATTTATATAGAGATAATTACTACCTAGTAGAGGTTAGAGGCTTAGGTAAATAAAATCTAGTCTCCTGCAGATTAATATTAAGTTAGTAATAAGGTATAGTTAAATATATCTAACTATAAGTTACTAAGGCTAAACTAAAAGCTAGCCTAACTATATTATAAGTATATAGTAGTGAAGATCCTCTTACTATATATTATAGAGCTGGATACTCTAGAGTTTATTTACTTATAGTTCTATATAGATTTACTCTAGAGAGCTGCTACTAATTTACTGCTTAGGTAGGTTATAGTTAATAGTTAGTTACTACTGCTAGTGGATAATAATAGGAAAGTTAAATAGTTAGTTAAAAGTATTCTTACTGTAAGGATATATTAGGTGGGGAGAGGATATTAATAAGAGGCTCTCATTAAATAGGAAGGATATATAAACTTTATATAGAAGCCTATTAATACTATTATAGATATAGCAGCCCTGGAGTAGTATAAAGTGACATATAGGCTGATTGCGGATAATGATAGAGATTCAGCTTATAGCTTCCGGCCGGGCGGCGGCTGGGGAGGAGGAGGGTAATATTACAGGCTATGTCTGGATGTCCAGCCAGAGCTGTACCTAGGTATCCGAAGCTAACCCCCTCCCTCGGGTGGGGCCCCAGTAGGCTCTATATAGTATTATATATGTAGACTTTTCTATGCACTTGTGAAAGCTTCTTTTTTACTCCTTAGTTCTAAATAAACAGTATTTTACGCTACCTTCCGGTTGAATAAGCTTAGGTTCAGTCTTTTATATATACTTCCTTTAATAGATACTTTACAGCTTTAATAATTAAAGTTAGTAAGCTATTTTAATAGTAAGAAATTCTCCTCTTAATAAATTTAAACTGAAAAGATACTTCTATTAGGTTATTTAGTATCTAAGAAATCTACACAGAAGATATTATTAAGAGGAACCCTAGAGATATTAAAGTATATAACTTAATATTAAACTTTAATAATATACTTTCTACACTAAGAGGGATAAACCTAGCTCCTCTAAAACCTCTCTAGATATTTTTAACTATAAGAGTTTATATAAAAACCTTATAAAACGTAGAAAAGAAATCTTCCTTTATAATATAGATATTATCCTAACGTATCTTATCCTCAATTTATTAACTATATACCTTCTTTAGTAACCTAAAATACCTAATATCTAAAACCTGAAATAAATAAAAAAAGTAAGCTAGTATATAAAATATAATAATATTATTTTCCTTATAATATATCTTTAAGTTAGCTATATAGTAACTTTTATAATTATTAATAATAAGGAAGTAATATCTACCACTTATATATAATTTTATATACTAATTAAAATACTGAAGCTAATCTAAACCTCTTTTATTTATTATCTATCTATTTTCAGATATTATAATAATTTAGTTATATA
>MASP02000862.1:0-29715 GCA_001693025.2 Colletotrichum lindemuthianum | reverse complement strand
TATATTATATTAATATTTATTTATTAAGGTAATATAGAAATATCTCTCTATTCCAGCTTTAAGGACTGAAAGTAGAATAATCTACCTCTAAATACTATTAAAATAGATTATAGCTAAGAGAGCCTATCTAAACTAAAACTAACTAACTACCTCCAGCTATAAAACCTGAGAGAAGTAAAAACAGATAAAAAATATTAGAAAAATATTTTAAAACCATAAATTTATATTCGCAGATCTACAGTCTAAAAACTAAGCTGATCTGAATAGTAGGTTTTAGATTCTAGAGAGAAGAGAAGTTAATTCTTTCTATCCATCTGTAATAAACCTAGCTATTTATACTTATGAGGCTACTTATATTACGTAAATAAACCTATTTACAGGTCCAACCCTATCATACTAGTTACATATATCTTTTTAGGTACGCTGAAAACTAAATAAATACTGCAAATAGTATTTACTTATAAAAGTACGTCTTTTAATCATCGCCACTTAGGTATTTTAAGGTCCTCCTATAGTAATATCCTTTATTTACCCTCTTTATCCTTATATTCTCCTCTTATTACCCTCTATAGCTTTTATAACTTATCTTTCTATTCTTATAATTACTTTATTTATAGTAATAAATACTTTAAAGGTTTAGTTATTAGATACCTTAGTTATACTATTAGTAAGGTTATCTTTACTATTAATCTATTAGATCTTAAAGATCTTCCTTCTCTTATATAATTATCGTAACGCTATAATATTAATTATTAGATACTTCTCTTTAGTAGTGCCTAACTTAATAAAGTATTTATAGAGGAAGTAGAAGTTAGTATACACTACTATTAGTATTATTAGTATCTTAAGGTATTTGGTTACTTGCCAGAGGGTGGTAGATATTACGTATTCTATATTAACTTCCGCAGTTATACTATAAACCTTAGATACTAATATACTATATATAACTCTCTTTAACTTAGTAGAGAAGAAGTAGATAATATTACCTCTAAGCTTAAAGGTATTATTATTTTTACTAATATCTTCTATTCCTAGGATAATAATAAATTCAAGCTGGAATATTATATCACTATTATTAGCGAAGGGTTTATTAATAAATATATATAACCTTATTATTTTAATATTCGTGGGAATAAACGTTAGGCCTCTTTTGGGGTTATCTATTTACTACACTAGGTATTTATTAAGTTTTTTAATATCCTCTAACGTTAGGTTTTAATATTAGACTCCAACAGAGAGGTTAAAGTATACTTCTGGTTAGTATATAAAAGCTATCTATACTTCTTGTATTTATTATTTAATATATATTACCTTTATAGCTTTAAATATAAAGTTAATAAGTTTAATTTTCTTACCTTATTCTTTTTAGGTAAGAATAATATTACTATTATCTTTTAAGGTAATTATACCTCCGTTGAATATAAGGAGTTTATATTATATAAATATTAACTTCAGTTTAATTGTAAATTCCACTTACTGAAGCTTCTCCTCTTCCTTATTATTAAATTTAGGTAAGTAGAATCTGAGGATATCATCTGTTTATATACTTATAATACTAAAATATAGGTTATTAGGTCTAGAGATTATAAGATATAGATTATATAATAAGGTTTCTATTTATAGTTAGCCTTTATAGTAGCTGAAGTATATATTAGTTTAATCGTTAGCGTAATTGCATGCTGTATATGATCTCGTCGTACGGATGCAAACTGGTGTTCTGGTAATCGGTTATTATTATTACTATGTTATGTGGCGTGTGGCGCCACATAAGGCTCTAGATCTACAGTATAGCAATTGTTTACTAATTGCCACACTATTCAGCTATAGCTAGCACTGGATAGTAGGTATCTATAGTTAGTAAGTTCTAGAAGATATACTACTATATATATAGCAGTATATACAGTTACTATATACTCTATAGTATAGTGTAACTAATATTAGTAACTTTTCTTTTTATTATATACTCTAGTATCTATCTATTTATATGAAAAATAGTATATTTTACAATTTATACTCTTTTATCTAAATAACGTCTGAATATCTATTTATCTACTCTACTTAAGTTACTTATCCCTCTATTCGAATAGTTATATAGTTTAAATTAATAAATCTCTTAAGGGTATAGTTTAGAGTATTCTTTATAAAGGTATTAATAATATTATTATCTCTATTAATCTACTATATCTTATAGAGCTTATAGTGTTTATATAATTACCTTAATATTATAATATTCATTATCAGACGTTTCTTTTTAGTAATACTAAATTTTATAAAGTATTTATAAAGTAAGTATAAGTTAGTATATATAATAATTAGAATCTAAAGGAGTTTTTAATATTTTAGGATTTTCTTAAGTATTATAGCTATAATATAGATAAAGTTTATACTAATTACTATAATATAGATCTCTAAGGTAAATATACTTCTAGTAATTTTCTTATTTTTAGTAGATAAGTAGTATATAATATTATTATAGAAGTTAAACTAGCTATTACTAATTATAGTCTCTTAGCTTAGAATTATTATAAATTTTAGTTAAGATAAGAAATTAGTATCATTAGGAAAAAAGCTATTAATAAAAATATAAAAAAGTATTTTAGAGAGATTAAGTAGTATAAAGTTAAGGTTTCAGTTAAAGTATTCTATTTGCTACTTAAGTTATTTATTAAATATAATAATATTATTACTTAAGGGTTATTACTTTTATACTGCATATGAGAGGTTAAATAGAGCTTCTAGTTAGTATATTAAAATAAGATATATACTATATATATATTATTCAATATATACTTTCTTAAGTATCTTAAGTGTAGTATATATATTAATAAGGATTAGCTTTTACCTTTAGTACTTTTAGTGTAGGTAGAGATAATTAATATAGAGTAATAAGATACTTCTATTAAATATAAGGAGTATAGTCTCGAAGAGTATAATTTTAGATTTTACTTTAAATAAAGTTTTTTTAAATTCCTTATCCTCTCAGTAAGAGAATATTATATTAGAGAGGCTGAGGATATTATTAGTTTATATATTAATAAGGCTAAAAATATTATTTTAAGTATATAAGATAAGGAGGTATAAATTATATATTGCAGATTCTATTTCTAACTTCTCTTTATAATATATAGAGTAAGTTATTTATTAGTGGGTTCTAGTTTTAGTGAGGTTATAAAGTAGCTTAATAATAATTATTCTAGAGTTTAGAGGATATTACTCTTTAAGGTATAAAGGTAGTTTAGCTATAATATACTTTATAAGTTCTATTTTAGCCTAAGTGTAAGTTTAGATGATATTATAGAATTATATTATCATATTTTCTTACTGGAGGAGTGTTAAAGCTATAGTTAAAATTAACTATTAGTTCCTTTATTAGATTATTAGTAATTATATTAAAATCTTAAATTTACTATAGTCTCTAAAATTTTAGATTATAAGTCTTAATTTCTTCTATATTTTATTAATACTCTTATCTTTAATTTTATTAATAATATGAGACTTAAAGTGTTTATAGTTTTTATAGAGGATAGGGTTATATTAAATAATCTTTATAATATTATTATTAATAATATTTTTAACTTTGTTTTTCATTAATATTTTAAATAGTAAGCTAGGTATTATAATTATATTTTTTTATATAGATAGTAAGTAAGAATACTAAATCTAACTACTTTTTAGTTATAAAGTATACTATAAAATAAGTTTCTTAGCTAAACTCTAGAGGTAGTAAACTAACTGTATATCTATAGGTTATATAATTTAGAGGTTTTAGTGTAATCTAAGTTATTTATAGTTAAGGTAGTAGATTAGTAACTACTAGAGGGGGGAAAGTATTATTATCTCCTGAAGTAGAGGTAGAGTGAGGTGTTAGCTATATATTCAGAGGTTTAGAGATAGTCGCAGATAAAATCAAAGTAGTTCTATAGAGTTATAAGCTTCTATTTACTATTAGGTTACTTAGAGATCTTTAGTCTAGCTGAAGGTTAGTATATAAAGTAATAAATACTAATTCTTATGAAGTTATAGTTTTAATTATATTATTGTTAATCTCTTGTTTATTACTTTTGAAATACTATTTTATAGCTATTAATTGAAACTCTTAAGGACTATAAGGTAGTTTAAGAATATAAGTTTTACTGTAAGTAGTAATAAGAGAATATAGTTTTTACTAGTTTGTTTTCTCTTACTATATATATATAAGAGTCTGAAGCAGAAAGGTTATTACGTAAGAGGTATTAAGGCTATTATGTATTACTAAAATAGTATTAATAGTATATTTAGTATATTTTTAGTAGACTTCCTCTATAGTCTTACATATAGCCTAAGTTTAGATAATAATATCTAGAGAGGAAGCTGAATCTTCTGTGAGGTATAAGTATATTCTAAAAATAAGTAGTATAAATATAAGGTTATTCAGGCTAGTAGTATTATTAATTACTTTATATACTACCTAAAGGAATATTTCTTGAGTAGTAGTAGGAAGTTCTATATAGTAACTCTTATATATATAGTAGAGGAGCGTATAGTAATACTCTATTTTACTAATATTATTATATACTTTAATAGATATAATATAGATTATTAACTCTATAGTTTTTACTTCTAATCTGAAGTTTTTAGATTAAAAGATTATATTTATATTAGTAGTAATAAAATTAGGAGGGTTTTAGTATATATTAATCTAATATATCTTAAGGATCTTCTATATTATTTTTACTGATAGATTAGGTAAAAATTAAGTAATATTAAATATTATAATAATATTAATAATATAGAGTATATTATAGTTATTAATATAGATAATATTAATAATAATCTCAAAGTTAAAGTTAATATTATCTTAAAAAGGAAAATAAAATTATGAGGAAGCTATACTATATATTTAGTAGTAGTGGTAATACCTCTTGAGAGTTTTGAGAGTATACTATTTAACTGGATATTCTATTTTAGTGAGGATGTTATAGAGGTATATTATAGCTGGATATCTGAAGTGGCAGTAGAGTCTCTAAATTTCTATCTCTATAAAGTATACAGAGGCAATTATTCTCTCCTTATTAAGGAGTATCTATAAATACTTCTATTTTCAAATAATAGGTATAATCTTTTTATTTTAGTGGAGTTTATTATAGATATTATTAAATATAATATTAAGGTGATTTATATCTATAAGGTAGAGGAGGAAGGATATATAATAAGGGATAATATAAAATATAATAATATTAAGTAGTATAAATATATTAACTATTCTAAATATTATAATAGAGGTAGTTTCTGTAAAATATATTATAACTAGTTTATCTTATAGAGGTATAAGAGTTATAGATGGAATAACTAACTACTTTAATATAGTAAACTAGGAGTATCTAGTAGTTAAGAAGTTAGTAGTATTTACGTTAGATAGAATACTTTAAAATATAATATTTAAGTAGTAGCCTTTAAGTATAAAAGTATATATTGAGGTAGTAATATTATCTGTAAGTTTACTACTATTAGTGACACTTTTAGTGAGGATATAGACTATTACTTAATCTTAGAGGATTTTAGTGATTTTACCTCTATTAAGAATAATAAGCTTCTTACTATAAAATAATATAAAAAACGTCTCTTAGGTAGATTCTATAGAGTAACTTTCGTTAAAGTTAATATCTATTTAGTATTACGTAATAATATTTTTATTAGTGTTAACTTCTAGTAGAGCTTTAAAACTATCATTATTAAGATTATTAATATTTTTATAATTTATAAGGAAAGTTTAGTATACTACTGTAGAATATACTTTAGGGTTAGTAGTTAATTTATATTTATTAAATAAGGTATACCTCTCCTTAAGAGTATATTTTATAGACTAATAACTAGGTTTACTATATATATAGTATTTTTGATTAGCGTAGCTGTATATATATATTAGAGGTAAGTGATAGTTATCTGGAACGTAAGGCTATATATATATGGAGGTATAGTTATAATCTTAAGGATTACCTTAAAGTAAGTTATATATATAGTTAGTCAAAAATTAGTTTCTAGTTACTCTCTAGTGGTTATCTCTATTATCCTATATATATTATATTTTTTTAGATTAATAAGATATTACTTATAGTAGATTTTAATTAGTTATAGAGACTCTAGGAAGTTACTATAAGACTGAAAAAAGCTAACTAGCATTCTAGTAAATTATAATATATACTCATAAGCTGGAGGTGGAGAGTGTTTTCTATCTGGATTTTAGTAGGGAAGGTTTTTTAGATATATATAAATTTCAAAATTAGAAGTTTAAAAGTTTCCTTTTTACTCTTATTAGAGATTTTAGTAATAATATTTTAAAAGATAGTATTCTGCTAGTTAGAGAGGTAGAGTTATTATTTCTTACTTTTCTCAAAATAATTCTTAACCTACTAGACTACTTAGTTAAACGTTAGGTTAACACTTAAGTTACTTAAGTAGTTAAAGTAATATTTAAGAATATTATCTTTAAGTATAATTAAAAAAGTTCTATTTATATATACTGGGGGATACTAAACTTAAAATAGTAATTATGGAATATATAGATTTTTAACTCAAGGATATTATAGAGGTTTCTACTATACTTTATATTTTTATTATATAATTTTATAAGGTTTATAGTATATTTAGTAGATATATTATTAAAAAGGGTAGTAGTAGTAATATATAGGAAGTATTTTTCATATTTAGGTTAGTTTTAGCTGAAACCTTAGTAGTCCTCTTAATATTAGAGAGATTCTGAGATAGTTAAATAGGGAGCTAGTGAGGCTAATAGTTATAATAGAGGTTTCTCATCTAAAGCTATATATATATAGGCTAGCTAGTTTAGTAGTAAGTATCTCTTTTTAACTATTTATAGTGAGAGTGATACTAATATTACGTTTTTGATTTTTAGTTAGGTAGTATAGAGAGATAGTATAAAGTCTAAATTTACTATTATGAGATTATTAAGTTACTTAGGATATTTCTTCAGGTTACTTCTAAAGTTAATATAGTATTTCAGAATATTAGTAAATTCTTTATAAGTTTATAGTGTAAATTCTTCTTCTTAAGATACTTAGTAGAGGACTATAAAAATTTAATTACTATTTATATTAATTTTAATATTATAAGCTATAATATGATTCTTAAAGTAGTAAATTATATTAATATTAGTAAGTTACTAAGTTATTAGGAGCTAATTCTTAAAGTTACTTCTAAATATCTAGAAGAGTTTTAAGTTATAAAGTTCTATATAGATATAGAAGGTAATTTAGTATACTAAATAGGTAGAGAGTATTATAGAGTCTTTAATTATAATATTATTATAGTTAATATTAAGGATTTAGCTAAAAAGTAATAAGCTGAAGTATTAGTAGAGTTTTATAGAGATTAGAATTCTTATTAATAAAGTTATTATGGGGTTAGGAGTGGCTGAAGTAACTATCTTACCTATAGGTGTTAATTTAGATATTATTGTGAGAGTGAGAAGGATATAGAGTAAGGGAGGATTATTAATATTACTGAATCTATATAGAGAGAAGTAGGGGAAGAGTTTTTAAGAGGTTATATAAGTTTCTAAAAATATTAAAGCTAGAGATATTATAAATCTCTAGTATTAAAAAATCTAGTGATAGTTTAAAGAGGGTTATTATATTTACTAAATATACTCTAGTAAGTAACTATCTTAAGTATAATTTAAACTTTTTAATAATACTATAGGGAGTATTTTATTTTAAACTGAAGTGAGGATATAATTTAAACTTCTTAATAATAATCTCTATAAGGAGTTAGTATATAGTTTAGAAGCTTCTAGTGAGATTCTAGTATAGGGAGGGTCTGAGGTATCTAAGTAATAAATCTTACGATCTTTCACCTTATATAAACCTTAGGCGTAAAGTTTCATGATTGCTTCTTCTGGCATAATAAACTTTACTAATCTGTAGTATAGTGGTATAATAGTTAGGTTAATTACTGATTAGTATTAGTTTAATTATTAGGGTAATTATATACTGTATGTAATTTTATTATATAAGTATAAACTGGTATTCTGGTTATTAGTTATTATTATTACTATATTATATAGCGTGTAGTGTTACGTAAGGCTCTAGATCTACAGTATAGCAATTGCTTACCAATTGCCACGCTATTTAGCTACGGCTAACGCTGGGTGCCAGGCACCCGTGGCCAGTAGGCTCTAGAGGGTATACCGCCACGTACGTGGCAGTACGTACAGTTACCGCATACCCTACAGTATAGCGTAACCGACAGTATATTATATACTAATAGGTATCTAACTCCGTAAGATTATATAATAGTTAAACTATAATAACGATAGTACCCTCTAGATATGAGCTATATAAACTTACTGGCAGTTTTATTAGTATAAGGTAATTTAGTATTATCTCTACCTATATATATACTTAGGTAATATTTTAGAGGTAGATCTCTATAGAAATTATCTCTTTAAATGTTACTAATAATATTAATATTAAGTAATAGCTAACCTATTAGATTATTAGTAACTATATAAGAATATTCGTTTTCCCCTAATTGTTAAAGCTTTTAATAACTAACTGTAACTTCTTATATAATATATTATTTATACCCTTAACCTTATTAATAAAATAGAGGCTAAAGATTCTTATATTATTATATTTCCGGACGTTAAAATACTTAAGGTAGAGTATACGTTTTACTAATAGAGTCTTTCACTCTATAGTATATAATTTCTGAAATAGCTTCCCTAGTATCTAATTAAGGCTATATTAGTAAAGCTTAATAACTTTAGTAAGTATCTTTATCTTTTTTATTATTAGATAGATATTATAATAGATATTATTTGTAAGTTTAGTCTCTATAATAAAGGTTATGTTTTTATATAGTTATCCTTACTATTTTAGTCTATTTTTATCGAGTACTACTATTAATATACTTTCCTTCAGACGTTTATCTAGTAACTGGTTATTATATAAGCTTTAGTTTTCTATCTTTTTAATATATAGTTAATAGTATAGCTTAATTATTATTAATCTAAAGATATTAGGTTTACTATTCATCTCTATAATATATATCTTACTATTTATAATGATAAACCTAAAGGATTCTATCTAACTTTAGTGTTTATAGTAGATATATACTTCTAATTAAAGGAGTAAGTAGTAGACTGAAGTAGTAGAGAGGCTATTATATATACTTAGGATGTTAGAAACTTACCGTTAAGTATAGATTTTATATATTTCTTCTATTACTTTCTGGATAGTAACTACTTACTTAATAATATCTGGAGATAATAGTAATATTGGGTTAAGGTATAGATATACTCTAAAAACTAGTAGAGTTAGTATAAAGCTATTTAGGCTACTAATATTATTAATTATCTTTATTATACTTTATAGTATTTTCTCTCTATTAATCTTTAGTACCTTATTTTAAATAATCTTATTTACTTTCTATAGGAGAATATAGTAATATTCTATCTTACTAATATTATTATAAATTTTAACTAATATAATTTTAATCTTACTATTTATACTATTAGTTTCCTTCTTTAAGTTTTCAGCTATAAAATTATATTCTATATTAGTAATCATTATATCTAGGGGTCTCTAATATATATTAATCTAATACACTTTCATAGTATATTTTATATTTTCTGTAGAGATACTTTTTATAAACTTTATAGCTGTAAATACTATAGAGATATTAACTATATATAATATAAGCTTATTACTATTAAGACATATAATATTAATAATAATTTCTATATTAAATTTATAGTTATCCTTAAGGCTGAATTTAAACTAATATAGTATTTTACTGTTTATTTAGTATTAGTAGCAGTTTTTAGTAATTACCTTAATCTTATTAATTATTTTAGTCTCGCCCGCTCTCCTAAGTATATTTTTTAACTTATAGATACTAAAGTAGCTAAACCTTTAATAAAGCTACTATATTTCTATTTCTGTGAGGAAGTTAATAATTATATTATAGGGATCCTTCTGAATTGAGAATTATAGGTGCTTATTATATCTCTCTATAGGTAATAATATTTTCTCCTACTTAATTTTATCGTTAAGATTATTAAAATATATTTAGAGGTAGTTTATATTAGGAAGGTTTAGTAGAAATAGTATAGGTATAGATATAATATTAAAGTTAATATCTCTAAAGGGTGTAGGTATTCTAGTAATACTAAAACTTATAAAGTTTTATTTATTTCTAAATTTAATATTTACTTTTGAAGCTATCTTATCTAGTAAGATATTAGGAAGTATCTTCTGGAGGGCTTTAAGTTTCTATATATCTCTCATAGAAGGTTTACTTACTTTAGTGTCTGGGAGGATACTTTTGAAAATAACTTCTAAATATTATGAGGTTAGGAAGGTTTCTAATTTATTAGTAGTTATTAAGTGGTAAAAAGCGTAGTCTTAGAGGATCTCTCTAAGATATATAGGGTTAACAGTCTCCTTCTAGCTGTCTATTATAGTAAAATAGATAGCTATAAAGTCATTCTCTAATATCTCATTTATATTATTTCCTGCTTCCTCTATTATCTCCTCCGTAGGGTTAGTTTTATTAAGATATATTATACTTTCTTCTGCTAATATAATATTAATAATCAATATCTTCTTAAATTATAGAGTAACAACCTTATACTCCTCTAGGATATACTTTATTAACTAGTATTTATTTATTAGGTTTAAGTATGCCTAATATTTACCTTATATATCTCCACTTTATACCTTCTCGTGGGGCTATCCTAAGGTGATATTATTATCCTGTGAGTTTTGCGAAAAAGGTAGTTAAAGGTAGTTAAAATATTAGTTCCGCCCTTAGCTGTTATATATATAGTCCGTAAGAAACTAGTTATAATTTATAATATAGCTAGTCTTTTACTTTAATTATCTCTTTTAACTTCTAAATATCTTTATTATTTATTTATAAGGTCTATTAATAGTTAGTTTCATTTTATCAATAACGTTATAGAGTATATTAATTATATTATATACCTAGTATATCGTTATATATATCTCCTTATTGATTTTCTTCTGTGGATCTTATAGGTTTAGATAGATATATTAAAGAAGGTTAATCTTTGTTATTGTTACCTTAAATACTTTAACTATCTTAGTATACTTATAGTTTTTAGTAAAAATCTTAAGGTTTATATTTTTTACTTTCTGCGGCAGTTAAAGTGGACTGTGGGTATTTTAAACTTATTTCTAACTATTATAGCTATTTAAGTAATTAAGAGGTTATCTTAAATTAGTAAAATTAATATCTTATAGTATAAGTATACTTATTCTGCCAGTATATAATATCCTCTGCCTCAGTTATAGTAAAACCTCCTTTTTATCTGAAATATATTTTCTTAACTCTCTTATATTAGCTAAGTAAGTTATTCTCATCCTGAAGAATCTAGACTTCAGATCTTAATAACATAATTTAGTATATAAATCTGTATACTCTCTTTAATAAATACTCTATACCTTTAATAATTAAAGTTAGTAAGTTATTTTAATAGGGGGAGATTTAATCCTTAATTAATTTAGACTAAAAAAATACCTCTATTAGGTTATTTAATATCTAAGAAGTTTATATAGACAGTATTATTAGGGGGAACCCTAGAGATATTAGAGTATATAACTTTATATTAAGTTTCAAAAATATACTTTCTATACTTAGAGGGATAAGCTTAGCCTCTCTGAAACCTCTCTAAATATTTTTAACTATAAGAACTTATATAAAGATATTATAAAATATAGGGAAGAAGTTTTCCTTTATAATATAAATATTACCTTGGTATATTTTATCCTTAATTTATTAACTATATATCTTCTTTAAGAGCCTAAAATATCTAATATCTCAAGGCTAAAATAAATAAGAAGAATAAATTAATATATAGAGAGTAATAATATTATTTTTCTTATAATATATCTTAAAGTTAGTAGTATAGTGATTTTTATATCTATTAAGAATAAGGAGGTAATAACTGCTATTTATATATAGTTTTATATACTAATTAAAATACTGAAACTAATCTAAGCTTTTTTTATTTATTATCTATCTATTTTTAGATATTATAATAATCTAGTTATATAGGAAACCTATTTCTATATATTAAATACAGAGGTAATATTAGTCTATAAAAATAATATATAGCGGAATATTATAGCCTGATAAACTAATAATCTTAATAATTATAATCTATTTATAATTAGTAAGCTATATTAGTTTTATATTTAAATACTTTTCTATATTTATAATAACTATCCTAAATATAATCTAATCTATTATAAAACTAGTCTTATTAAAATTATAAATATTAAAGTCTATAATATTATATTTCGTAATTATATTTACTAGAAAGTGAAACTATATATTTATTACGTCTAGATCTTTATATTAAGCTCTTTTATAGTTATACTTATAAAATAAGTATATTTAGAGCTATATTAATCACTTAATAAAGTTTAAAACCTAATATTTCCTAATTAGTAGTATATTATAGTTAGTAAGTAGTTAATTAGCTATATCTTCTATACTACTAATATAAAGAAGAAATAATTAGGAATCTAGATTGAGAATATACTTAACTAGCTTCTCCTCTTTAAATATAGTTAACTTCCATAAATTAGATATAATATTATATTATAATAATATTCTTTTTAATTATATACTGAGAGTTATTTAAGATACTAAATATATCTCTATAGTAACGTTAATAGTAAGATTAGAGCCTTTTTTGAGAGCTTAAATAGTAAGTATTATTTAAGCTTCTCTATTTATTAATTATATTATATCTGGGGAAATAATATACGTTAAAAGTAAGAAGGTGTAAGAAACTAGGTTTTCTGACAGCTTACTTATCCTGACAGCTTGCTTATCAACCACGTTATATATTACTAGTTACTAAGTTAATTATCTAATTATCTATAGTAGTTATATTACTATTCTTACTATTTCTATTATTAATAAGGAAGGTAATTTTAAAAACTACTATATTATTTTTCTTTACCTAACTTCTCTACTATAGTTTAATATTATAATAAATATTTTTATTATATTTAGTAGTATTACGACCCGTTGGAACTATAGGACTAAGGGATACCCCGCAGGATACCTGGCAGTCACAGGATCTTTACATATAAGATGATGGAGAAATAATAAGAGCTCAACTCAGTATAGAAGAACTATAGTATACATTACGTGGAGATAATAATAAGATAATTACTCTATATATATAACTAAGAGTGATTAATAATCAATTACTAGGAAGTAGTAATTAGTAATTACTACATTAGGGAGTAGGATTTATATATAGAATAAGCTTAAGTTTACTTAAAGGTAGACTTCTATAGCTTTTTAGTAATTAACTTTATAATTATCTTTAGATACTTCTAGCTTTATTCCTTAATCTTCTTATTAGATTTATATCTAATTACTATAAGTTCTAAAAACCTAATCTTATTAGTATTACAATAATATTATTACTTATATATTATAATCTTAACTTACTACTAATAGATTTACCTCTATTAGACTTAAGGTTAGCTATAATATTTTAATTATTTCTATTTAGTAAGTTAACTTTATAATATTTACTTCATAGTATCTAGGAAAGAATATTACTATATCTACTAAATATTAAACTTCTTTTATTTCTCCTAGTTTTTAGAGAATACCTCTTAAAGGTAAATAACTTATTAAGCTTCTAGACTAGGAAATAAAGAATATTAAATTCTCTAGTAATAAAGAGGATAATATTGCTAAACTTATATAATAGCTCCAGAAAATTAATAGAGATATAGCTAAGATATAGGAGATTATTAATAGTAATACTGCAGAAATTATATAATTTTAGTAGACTTTCTATAATAATCTAGATTAATAGTAACTTCTCGCTCTTGAGTAGGAAGTTAATATCCTTTATATTACTACCAATATTATCCAGAGTTTAGTTAAATTATATAAGAAGCTTCAACTTAATTTACTATAGGTTTTTAATAAACCTTCTAGATACCTTAAGGAATTCCTTACTGAAGTTTAAGTTTATTATTAGTTTTATAATTTCAGTTTTAAGGATAAAACTAAATAAGTTATTTATATTACCTTATTCCTTAAGAAAAAAGCTCTTATATAGTTTAAATTTTATATAGTTTAAATTTTATTTTACTAACTTCTTTACTTATAAATAGAATAATCTTACGTTAGAAACTTAGACTTTTTTTATAGATTACTATAATTTTCAAAATACTCTAATCTTACTATTCTAAGAATTAAATAAGTAATAATAGTATAAATAAGACCTAGTAGCCTTTAAGTAGAAAGATATAGTTATATACTATACAGCTAAGTTTAGATATATCTATACTAGATTTAACTATATTAATAATATTAAGATCTTTATATTTTACTAAAGATAAAAAAAAGATATTAAAGATAAACTTATTAAATAAGATAAACTTAGTAACTTTATTATATATATAGAACTTACTATTAAGATTAATAACTATCTTTTTAAGTATCACTATAAGAAAGGTAAATAGTGATAATCTTAATAACCTAATAGTGAATATAAGTATTAAGGATTATTATATAACTACTAAAACTAACGTAATAATTAGGAAATTAGATAATAATTTACCCTATAAATAAGTATATCTTATAGCTATTATAGTAAACTTATAGACCTTACTACTAAAGCTGCCACTAAGGATAATGAATAATAAGATTTTAAATGTTATAATTATAATAAACTAGAATATATAGCTAAAGACTACTACTTACTTAAATATTAGTAATAAGGATAATAATTTCAGCTAGTATCTAAATAAACTTAATAAGTTAATATTACTAAAAAGAAAATACCTTAAATTTCTCTAATCTGGATAGCCTATTTTAATAATACTTATATTATATATTACGGATTTAAGGATAATATAGAATAGTATCCTAAGAATCCTTCTGGATAATTAGGATATTATATTAAGAAGATACTGTTAATAGCTAATATTAAGAAAGAGGAAGAATTTACGCTAGTCTCTAAGTAAGACTGAATATAAGAAAATAAAATAATAATTCTATAGCTATAAGTAGCTGAGAGAGAATTTTACTATAGGATTAATTAAATACCTAATAGATAACTTCTATAGAAGATTTAGTATTAAATTTAGTAGAAAACTAATATTAGAGGAAACTTACTTTTTATTATAATTTTTATATAACTACTTAAAGTAAGTAATAAGATACTAATAAAGTTCCTTACTATAGTTAAATATTATAAGCTAGAATATAAGGTTAAGAAATACCTTAATAACCTATATTAGTAAGAACGTATTAAAGTTAGCTTAGAAATCTATATTAATCTAAGTAACTTATTTAAGTTAATTAATAATGATATTAAGCTAGATAATAATACTATTTGAAATTTAGAATTCTCTATTTTATAGTAACTATATAGTAATAAAAGTAAGTAATTTAGGATTAAGAGTATTTACCTAACTTAAGATAAGTAATTTATTATATTCTATAGAGCTTTAAGTAACTAGATTCTAAACTACTTTCAGATAATCCTCTATAATATAGATTATAAACTTCTATAAATCAATTACCTAATTTACTAAACTATATTTTAAGTATATTATATATATGATAATTATATACTATATTTTAGTAATAAATTTGATAGATAATTCTTCCTTTAATAATTTAAGGATAATCTAATTCTAAATATATACCTTAATATAGATTTACTATTTTGGGAATTTTAGTGTTTTAATAAAGACTACTTCACGATATTCGCATCTAGTGAAAACTACCTTATAGTATATGTAAATAATATTATAAGTAAATAGATAAACTGTAAATCAGACTACTATATAGTTTCTTATATTAATAAAGTAAGAGAATAATGTTATTAACGTAATAAACTTTAGGAATAAGAAAAAGATACTGGAGATAGATCTATATTACTAACGTTAAAATATAGAGAATTAATATTCAGAAAGATATTTTAAGAAGGAAGAATTATAACCTATTATTATAAAAATAGAAAAATATTAGAATAGAGATATTATAAGTAGTTAAAAAACTAGATTTACTTACTAAATAAGGATAAAGAAAAGTATTTCAGATAAGGTTCTTATATTTAGTGATAATAGAATATAATAATAAATACCTTCACTTTAACATTATTGTAAATAGATATAAGATATAAACCTTAATTAATTATAATATTTAAGGAAACTTTATATTACTATAAGTAGTAAATAAATAATAGATTCTATAGATAATAAAAAGTAAGTTATATTAGTTATATACTATTAAAGGAGAAAATATTAAATATAGTAGAGATATTATTAACTTAGAGACTATATATCTACCTTTAAACTATTATAACTAGAAGGAAGACTATATCTTTTATATAATAGAGATAGGTAATTAAGAGATTATCTTAGGAATTCTATAGTTATAAAGGAATAACTTATAGATAGATTAGAAGACTAGTTATTTTTAATAGAAGGATTAAGTTTCTAAGGGCTCTCTAAATAATAAGATTCTATATAAATTAGATATAACTTTAAGAATATAAAGATTTATTACCTATCTTAAGATTAAAAATATAGTAGTCTAGATATTAAATATTATAGAAGTAGTAAGAGTTAATAATAATATAGATTAACTTTAGATTATTCCTATTAAATATCAAATTTATAAATAAATTTTTGTAGAAGAACTTAAAACTGGATTACTAGAGTATATAAGCTATAATTATAAGATTCCTTTAAAGGAGGAGAAGAAATCTAGATTTAGTAAAATCTATAGACTTAATTAAATAGAGATAGAAATACTTAATAAGTATATTAATAAATATTTTAAGAAAGATTATATTAAATATTTAATATCATTAGTAGGAAGCTTAATTCTATTTATACTTAAGAAAAACGGTAAGTTATAACTTTATATTAATTATTAATAACTTAATAATATAATAATTAAGAATTAATATTTATTACTCCTTATATTAGAATTATAAGATTAATTTTATAAAGCTAATTAGTTTATAGCTTTCAACCTTAAAGGAGCTTATAATCTTTTCTAAATTAAAGAAAGTAAAAAATAGAAAACTATTTTTCGAATAAGAAAGGAATTATATAAGTATCTTATAATATTTTTTAGATTTATTATTATATCTATGATATTCTAATTTATAACTAACTATATACTATATAAATACTTAAATATCTCTTAGATAATATATCCTAATAATATTTCTATCTACTTAAGAATATTTAAAGAATATAAGGAATAAATTTAAAAAGTATCTTAGAAATGTTAGTTAGCTAAACTGCTAGTTAAATTAAAGAAAAGTGAATTTTCTATATATAAAATAGAATATTTAGGATTCACTATTATATTAAGTATAATTAGAATATTAACTAAGAAGATCTAGATAGTTAAGAATTAGTTTAGGCTGATGAATATTAAGGAAATCTAAGTTTTCCTTAGATTTGCTAATTTTTACTAAAGATTCCTCAAGGATTATATAAAGAAAATAATCTTACTTACTAAACTTATATAAAAAGATATTACATTTAATTAGATAAATAGAAAGAAAAGAATATTTCAGAATATTAAAAATTAGGTTATCTTAGAATCTATTTTTATAATTCTAGATTTTAATAAACTATTAAAAATTAAGATTAATATTTCAGACTATACTATAAGAGGATAACTAAAATAATAAGATATAAAAGGGATATTATATCTAATATCTTCTCTTTATATAAACTTAGTAAACTAGAATTTAACTACTAGATTTATAATAAAGAACTTATAGTTATTATTAAAGTATTTTAAGAATAGAGACTATAACTTTTAGAACTAAATATAAAGTCTAGGTTTATACTAACTATAAAAATCTTATATATTTTATAATATCTAAGAATCTTAATAAGTAATAAATTAGATAGTTAGAATTTCTTCAAGAATTAAGTCTTTATATTATTTACTATAAAGAAATAGAAAATAGAAAAGCTAATATATTTAGTTGAAAACTAAATTATAATATCTTAATGTTAGAAGAAATATAAATCATCCTAAAAACAAATATAGATAGAAACCTTATATCTATATAGAAGCTACTTTTATTTACTAGATAAATTAATATTAGTAAAACTAGAAGAATGAAATATAAGATAACTAGAAATATTTATAGTATATTAGTATATAGATATTAAGAAGTTACTAAGATATTTAAAAGAATTTAATAATACTATAATAAAACAATTATAAGATAAGATATAATTAATATAATTAAGGATTATAAAACCTACCTTAAAGGTAAGTCTAGCTGAATTAAGTTTTATAGTAAATTATAATTTCTATTAGTATCTTAAAAGCTCTGGGAATTAATTTCCTTAAACTTTATTATTAAACTACCGAAGTTATAAGAATTACTTACTAGAGTATATTATAACAATATTCTTATGATAGTAAAATAACTTACTAAATATACCTACTTTATTTCCTTTAAGGAATTAAGTATAGTAGAAAACCTTATATATATCTTCTTTAGAATTATTATTAGCTAATATAGGTTACCTAAGGAAATTATATCTAATAGAGATAAACTTTTATATTTAAAGTTTAGAAATTCCTAATCTTGTAACTTAGAGTGAAATACTATCTATTTGTGAAGGGCTGAACCTAAGCTTATTTAACTGGAAGGTAACGTAAAATACTATTTATTTAGAACTAAGAAGTAAAAGAGAAACTTTTATAAGTGCGTGGAAAAGTCTGTATATATAATACTATATAGAGCCTACTGGGATCTTACTTAAGCGAAGGGGTTAGCTTCAGATACTTAGATATAGCTCTAGCTAGATATTTAGGTATAGCTTATATTATTACTTCCCTCCTCCCCAGTTGCTACTTAGTTAGAAGCTATAAGCTAAGTCTCTATTAGTATTTATAATTAAACTATATGTCGCTTTATATTACTTTAGTACTACTATATCTATAATAGTGTTAATAAGCTTCTTTATAGGGTTTATATATCCTTCCTATTTAACTAGAGCCTCTCGTTAGTATTCTCTCCCCACTTAATATATCCTCACAGTAAGAATACTTTTAACTAATTATTTAGCCTCCCTATTATTATCTATTAGTAGTAATAGCTAGCTATTAACTATAACTTACTTAAGTAGTAGGTTAGTAGTAGCTTTCTAGAGTAAGTCTATCTAAAACTATAGGTAAATAAACTTTAAGATATCTAGCTTTATAATATACAGCGAGAGAACCTTCACTACTATATACTTATAATATAGTTAGGCTAGCTTTCAGTTTAACTTTAGTAACTTATAGTTAAATATATTTAACTATATTTTATTACTAACTTAATATTAATCTACAGAGAACTAGATCTTATTCACCTAAGCTTCTAACCTCTACTAGGTAGCAGCTATCTCTATATAGATATATATTATTACTAACTATATCCTCTTAACTAGCTAGTAAGTAGTAGTCTCACTACTATTAGGTAGTTCTATATACTCCTTAGTAACTAAAATAGAGTTAATATAATATCTATAATCTATAAAGAAAAGTATAATCTCTATTATACTATACTACTAATTACAGAAAACTAACTACATAATAAGCAGCAGGTTACTCTAGTTATTTTAGAACTAGTAGGTAAATACCCTTAAAACTACTTAAATTTCCTAGTTATACTATTCTATAATCCTATTAGTCTATAAGTAGTAATTAGTACTTAATAGGTATATAATACCTATTAACTTACAGAACTCCTTTTAGAAGTAACTTACCCAGTTAGATCCTCTATCACTTATAATAAAGTATAGTATTCTATAAAGCTTATAGTAGTAACTAAGAAACTACTAAATATATACCTCCACCTCTATTATATCTATCTTCTCTAGTATAGAAATCTTACTATTACTTTAACCATTCAGTTTAACTATTATAAGTAACTAGGCTACCTTATAGCCCACTACGCTATAGCTACGTCGGGTAAATAATCAGCCTATATAGCTATACAGGCTACGTAGCCAGTATAGCTACGTAGCTATACAGCTATATAGCTACTTCTTTATATATAGCCTCCAGCCACATAGCCTAAGAATAATAATAACGATTTACTAGAATAGTTTACACCCACACTATAAAAACTATATATAGTATATATTATTACCTCTAATAGGTAAACTAACACTAATTAGTAGTTAACCTAACTGTTATACTACTATACTGCAGATCAGTAAGGCGTTATGTTGGAAGAAGGAATTACGAACCCTATACCTAAGGTCTACGTAAG
Source organism: Colletotrichum lindemuthianum (assembly GCA_001693025.2). Lineage (NCBI taxonomy): Eukaryota > Fungi > Ascomycota > Sordariomycetes > Glomerellales > Glomerellaceae > Colletotrichum > Colletotrichum lindemuthianum. The sequence goes on along the minus strand of MASP02000862.1, from coordinate 9,395 downwards.
GTAAAAGATCGTGATAGATATTTATCGCTTAGAAGCTTTTTAGGTTAATAGATATCTCTGAATTGCATACTAATATTCACTTCCTGAGGCTATAGAGAAGTTAATTATTATTATACCCTCAGGATTACTAATAGGAGTATATTCAGTAAATATAATAATAACCTCTTAAGTTTCACGATCCTTACTATTTAGATACTAGAGTTTATAGTATCTCTAGTCTCCTACTCTGGACGCCTTTAGGTTAATAGGTGTTCCTAATTATAAACTAATATTTACTTTATAAGGCTATAGAGAAGTTAATTATTATTATACTCTGTATTTCTAACTGGAGTATATTTAGCGAATATATTTAAGAAGTATATAGTGTTACTACCCTCTTGAGGTAATATTATAAACCTTATAGCTATATAGCTTTATAGTCTCTTGAGACCTCCTGAAGCCCCTCTATATATATACCTTAGATAATAGCTTTCTCCTACAGCCCTTATAGCTCTTAGAGGGCTATATATAATAAAAGTCCTCTCTTATAGCTTCTAAAAGTAATAATCTTGGAGACTACTAGAGGGTATATAATATTACTAACCTCTCGAGGTAATAACCTCCTTGTGACCCTGTAGCCTCATAGCTGTGGAGCCTCTATATAGCTGTATAGCTGCCGTATAGCTGTATAGTCTCCGTATAGCTGTATAGCCGCTATATAGCTGTATAGTCTGTATAGCTATATAGCTGCCATATAGCTATATAGCTTCTATAGAGCTATATAGTTGCTGTATAGCTATATAGCTTCCGTATAGCTGTATAGCCTCTATAGCCCTATAGCTCCATAACCTTAAGTTTTAAATAAAGTCCTACACCCCTCCGATCTCTAACGTTTACTTAAAGAGATCCCAGTGATCAATATAACTACTATAATTATATAGAGGGATAGATAGATAATAGGTTCAGTAGTAAAAGGAGGATATTGAAAAATATAGTTTTTAGTAGTTAGCTATTTAGGCTTCTTTTTGTATTAAGATAATATTACTATAGTATAAAGAAAAGTTGCTAGTTTTAGTTTAACTATTCAGTTTAACCATTATAGGTAACTAAGCTATCTTATAACTTACTATACTATAGATACGTTAGGTAAATAGTTAGCCTGTATAGCTGTATAGGCTATGTGGCCAGTGTGGCTATATAGCTATACGGCTATATAGCTACTTCTACGTATGTAGCCTCCGGCCACGTAACCTAGGAATAACAACAACGATTTATTAGAATAGTTTGTATCCGTACTACGAAGACTACGTGCGGCGTACGCTATTACCCCTAATAGGTAAACTAACACTTACCTAGTTAATTAATAATAATCTAGAGATAATAGCTACCTTATCCTTTTATGGAAAGTAAGTTAGTAATAATATCTATTAACAGATTAGAGTGTAATTAGTTAGGTATTAGTAGAAGCTTCAGGAATCTTTTCTTAACTTACCTCCAGATATAAATATCTCTATATATATTGTAGTTATATATAAATTAGTAGATACTTTATTACTATCTAGGTTAGTAGATACTTTATAACTATCTAGGTTAGTAGAACTATTAACTTATAATCTCCAGTATATTATTATACTCTAGGTACTCTATAGGAGAGAAGTTATATAACTTTTATACTAACTTAATCCTAAGTTTATTAAGGGGGATATTACTCTCTTTACTATTTAGTATCTAAAATGTCTCTCTAAAAGTAAACTATTCAAGTATATTAATAATATACTTAGTAATCTAGACTTTAATATAGAGGTTAGAGGGAAATCTATACTTCCCCTACTAAACTATTATAAAGATCTATTAGTATAAGGAGTCTCTTTTAGTAGTATAATTTTATATCTCTTATAAGTCTAGTCTTTCTTTAAAAACCTAAATATTAGTAAGATCTATATATTCTACTTAAAGCTCCACAGAGATAGTAATATTCAGAATAATCTATATTATTTATTCTTATTACTTCTTATTATCTTACTTTTTAGGGATATCTTATTCCTTCCAGGAGAAAGTATTAGAGGCTAATATCTAGATACCTAGTTAGTATTTAAAATAAAAATTATATTAAGATAATTTCTCTACTTACTAACTCTACCTCTCTTTAAGCTATTATTTCTTTATAAAATACTTAAGGTCCTTATAGTTAGTAAAAACCTTAAATTTCTTAGTATTTTACAGCTTGACTCTCTATATCTATAAACAGGCTAATATTATAAGAAGCTTCTTATTATAAATTAAGTAATTAAACTCTATAGAAGTTAGATATTAGGAGTAGAAAACTACTAGATATCTTACTCCAGCTTTATTATCTTAATTTAATATACCTCCTAAAGTATACTCTAAATAGTCTATCTCTATTATTATTAGAATATTAAAATTAAATTTCCATAGAATTAACTTTATAGTAAAAAGTTATTTTAATATAAGGAAAGCTTCTTACTACTCTAGTCTCTAATTAAAAAAAATAAACTTCTAAATTAGGTAGTTTAAAAGCTCTATAATGATATTATACTGAAATATAAAAACCTTATAGTAATTTATAAACTTAAGGAAACTATAGATACTTTTTAGTGAACTAGAGAGAAACTAGTTAGTAATAACCTCTAACTTATCAGAATTATAAGAGAAGCCCTTTCTAACTAATATAATAAACCTAATATACCTAACTATAGTAATTAAGAATTTATATTTCTTAGAATCTAACTTAAAACTTATATCAGTAAGGTAGCTAAATACCTAGTAAACTTTCTTCTTATATTTCTTTTATAAGCTACTAATATAAATAAGAATATTATTAATATATACTATAATGAAATTATTAAGGAACTATTATAAGTAGCTATTAATATACTATTAAAATATAATAGAGATACTAGTAAATCTAAAGAGGTATACTATCTATTTAAAGAGACTATAACATATTTGAAAAACTATTTTCACCTGATTTACCTTATTAATTCTAATTTTATAGAATATAATAATAATATTAAACTTAGTATATTAGTAGGTAGTAGTAAATCTCCAGAGAGTCCCTAATATAAGGAGGAGGAAGTAATAATCTTTCTTTATAATTATATTAAAAACTTTATAATCTATATAGAAGTATATTCCTCTACCTAACTTTCTTATAAAGAGAATTAAGATATTAGTAGAGAAACTACTTATTTTAATAAATTCCTTATTCAGTAAATCCTCTAGAGTTTTCTTAAGTACTAGAAGCTCCTCCTATAATATACTATAGAGAGATTCCTATAGAAAATCTAGTTTCTATTCCTTATTATTAGAAATTAATAGAATATAGTAGTCTATCCCTAATTAGCTAGAAAGTAGTTAGTATACTAAATTTAAATAAAAAAGATCTAGGAATTCCTTTAAGATATTTATAATAATATAATTCCTTAAGTTTACCTCTACTTTTAAAGTTAATATTTTCTTAATATCTACTAGACTAATAGATATAATTTAGTAGGAGCTTAATATCTCACTAGTATATTATATAGTATACTAATAGATAAATATAAATAAATTAGTATTAAGTAGCTAAATTAACTAAATCTCCTTAAGTTATACTAGCTTATCTTAATATTCTAAGTATACTATTATACTATCCTTCTTATATATTATCTATTAAGTTTCAGTATTATAAATAATATAATTATCCTCTATCTATAGCTACTTAAGATATAAAAGTAATTATAAGTTCTCTATAATATAGATATAAATTTTCTATATATAGTTACTAACTTCTCAAGTCAGGATAGTTACTCTCGAAGTATTACTAAGTAACAGCTTAGTAGTATATCTTTTTATCTATCTCTTTAACTTATTAATCAGTAGAAAGTAACGTTTCTTTATAAAGGAAGTATTAATAATAATATAGATATTATAATCTATATTAATAAGTATATTAATAGAATAACTTATATTAATTTTAGTCTGAATAGTAGCTAACTATTAGTTACTTACCTGTTTCTTTTCCTGTTATTTCCTCTATCTTATTACTTCTCCCCCAGTTAGCTCTAGAGCTTAACTTTACTCTAAAGTTACTTTTTTCCTAAATTCTCACTATTACTAAGTAAGGTAATATTATCCCCCTAGTTATCTCTAGTATAATTTAGAGTAACTATAGCTTTTATAACCTTTACATTAATCTTCTTATACTTTTAGGTTTTATAGTTTCTATAGATATAGCTTTTCTTACTATATCTAAAGTATTAATAAGTATCTTAGTAGTTCTTAAAATATTTCTTAGGAATAAAGAAGAAGCTACTAAAGTTTCAGTATTATGATTATTTCTTAACTACTTTAGTTATTATAATATTATCCTCTATATTATATATAGTAAATCTCTAGTAGGATAGCTAGTAGTATACTAATATCCTCTTTATATATTTAAGCTTCTAAGCTATATTTTAAACTTTAGATAACTAAAACTTATATTCTATAGGAAAGTTAACTATAATAAGTAACTACTTTAAATAAGGAAATAGAATAACTTCTAATAGAAAGATCTAGACTATATCTAGCTATATATACTCTCTAATATTAGCTAGAGTTTTTTAAAATTAAGGTAGAAAGGTAGTTAGATATTTATTTTCATTCTATCTGAAATTTTATAGCTAGATAATAATATAAAGCTAACTATTAGGATGTAGATAAATCCTATTAAAATAACCTATAAAATTATTTAGATTATAGGAGTTTTCTAGCTTTCCTACTATATAGAAAGTTTTTACTATCTATTAAAAACTAGAGTCTAAATAGAAGTAAATTAGATATTAGTATTCCTAATTACTATTAAAGAAATAGTAGTTAATCTTAAGCTTAACTTTTATCTATTAAGTTTACATTTAATATTTCTTCTACTTACCTAAAAACTCTAGAGATAAAAGAAGAAGCTTCCTCTAGTAGTTAGCTACTAATAGAGGTATAGTAATATTATTAACCTTAAAAGCTATTATTCTAATGCATATTATTCTAGAGGTTACTAAAGTATCCTAATATAAGCTAGAGGTATCTATTATAATAACTACCTAGAAATTACTACTTACTATAGTATCTTATCTCACTAATTTATATAAAAACTTATTAATTCTCTAGTAGAGAAAACTTCAAATATATTATAACTACTACTAAAGTAGTTTACTTATAGAGTTACTACCCATAGAAGTATTCTAGGAAGCTTCAGTAATTTTTATTTTTCTTTATATTACTTAGTTAGTTACTTATTATATAATATTATATCCTAGGAGCTATATTTAACTAGATTATATACTTAACTAATAGGAAGCTACACTCTACCTAATATTATCTATATAGTAAATAAAACTAAATTCTAAATATATAAAAAGCTAGACCTAAGTTTATTTAACTGGAAGGTGGCGTAAAATACTATTTATTTAGAACTAAGAAGTAAAAAAGAAACCTTCACGAGTGTATAGAAAAATCTGTATATATAATACTAGATAGAGCCTACTGGAGCTCCACTTAGGCGAGGAAGTTAGCTTCAGATACCTGAGTATAATCCTAGCTAAATATCTAAGTATAGCCTATAATACTATTTACTACTTTATATTTATAAACTGATAGTTAGACTGAATCTATTAACTGAATTCTTAAAATTTACCTTAGATATTATATTAACTACTAATAAGATAATTAGGTTACCTTATTACTAATAACCTAATTTACTTATAATAATATAGTAAGAGAAAATATTAAGAAGTTACTTTTCTATCTTAATTATAGATTTAACCTTACTATATATAGAGAATCTCAATAAAGAGAATAAATAGTAAAGATAATAGTAAGTATTTTAAAATTTTATAAACTTCAGAATAAATTTCTAAAAAACTAAAATTTATTAAGTAATAAATATATAAGTATATGAATATTTCAAGAATTAGAGGATTAATTTTGATGGAGGAAGATAGTATCTACCTTACTTGATAAAATATTAAGACTAAATAACTAAATAAGAAATTAGACTTTAAGAAACTTAGATTTTTCGAAATTATTTACAAAATCTTAAATATTAACTATAAACTCTCACTACTAGATACTATAAGATATTATTCAGTCTTTTATATTTTACTTCTTAAATTAATATTAAAAAGATTCTATATAGAAGATTATATTAAAGTTAATCTAGAATAAGAATATAAAATAGAGCAAATTATTAACTATATTAATTAATAAGATAACATAGAAATATAATATCTTATTTAATAGAAAGGATATAGTTATATAGAAAATATATAGAAACTAGTATTTAATATTAAATATCTTAAAGAATTTTAAAAATACTGGGAATAATAAATATATAAATAAACTGTAATATCTATAATCTAGATTAATAGACTAGTTGATATTTAATATCCTTAACTTAAGTATTAACTAGATAAAAAACCTTAAGGAAACAAAATATTTCTATGTCTAGAAATACTATCCCCTAAAAATTAAGAATTCCTAACTACTATATTAAGAGTATTAAAATTAAAACTTACTAAATTTGGATCACTAAGTATAGTGTCCTAATTAATTACCCTAAAGGTATTATTTAAATAGGTTTCTAAAGATACTACACTCTTATTTACTACTAGAATACTTTCTTTAGGATCCTTCTAATATATTAAGTAACCTTATTTAAATATATTTCTCTTTATTCTATAAATTCAATCCAGCTTTATAAGTAACCTATCTATTTTAGCTTAAGTTTTTCTTAAAACCTTAAACTATTTATATAATACTTTAGTTTTCTTTTATAAAACTACCTTAGTAGCCTCTTCTTAATTATCTTAATAACTAGCTTTATCTAATAAATAGTCTATTAGGTAAAAAACATATTAGTCTGTATAATCAAAACACTAGAAACTATATATATTTATAGATAGTATTTTAGGAAGTGTTATATAGTTTTCCAGCTTATATATAAGCATTATAAATATCTATTCCCTGAATTATCTTATAATAAAACCTCTAACTATAATAATAAGTATAAGGTATAACCTTAAAACTAAGCTTAGTAATTCGCAGAGTGTAATAATAATAATATATAGTAGAAGATAATATAGAATTAAGAGAAGATTCTACTATTATATTAGTATTTAGAGAAATATAAATACTAACATCTATATTAGGAATAATATTTATTTATATAGGTTTGGAGGTTAGACTTTTAGAGAGGAAACTTAATATTATAACCTATTAGAACTATAGAATTAAGGGATACTCTGCAGGATACCTAGCGGTTACAGAATCTTTATATATAAAATAATATAGAAAGAATAAAAGCTCAACTCAGTATAGAAAAACTATAGTATAAGTTATATAGAGATAATAATAAGGTAATTACTCTATATATATAAAAGTAATTAGTAATTAATTACTAGTAAGTAGTAATTAGTAATTACTATATTAGGAATTAGGATTTATATATAAGATAAACTTAAGTTTACTTAAGGTTAGAGTTCTATAGCTTTTTAGTAATAAACTTTATAATTATCCTCAGATACTTCTAGCCTTATCCCTCAATCCTCTTATTAGACTTATACCTAATTACTGTAAGCTCTGAAGAACTGATCTTATTAGTATTATAATAATACTGTTACCTATATATTATAGCTTTAACTTACTACTAATAGACTTACCTCTATTAGACTTAAGGCTATTTATAATAAGTAGATACTCTCTTGTTATAGCTAGCTTTAGGTTTAGTAGAGGTAAGTCTATTAGTAGTAAGTTGAAACTATAATATATAGATAATAATATTATTATAATACTAATAAGATTAGGTCTTTAGAGTTTATAGTAATTAGGTGTAAGTTTAATAAGAGGATAAAGAGATAAAGTTAGAAATATCTAAGGATAATTATAAAGTTAATTACTAAAAAGCTATAAACGTCTAACCTTAAGTAAACTTAAGTTTATCCTATATATAAATTTTGATCTTTAGAAACTAATATTCTAAACTTAATCTCTAGTATAGACTACTTTTAGTATATTAGTCTTAATATATAAACTGCTTATTATTAGTTAGTCCTTCTTATTATTATATAATTTATACTATAGTTTTTCTATATTAAGTGGAGTTTCCTACATCCTTATATTATCTCATATATAAAGATTCTGTAGCTACCTAAATACCCTACGGAATATTCCCTAGACCTATAGTTCTAATAGGTTATAATATTAGGTTTCTTTCTAAAGGTTTTATCCCTAAAACTAATATAAGTAGGTAGTTTATCTTTATCTGAATATAGATTCTTTTTATTTTCTATTTTTTACTACTAATACTATATTAAGTTATATTTCTAAACAGAAATCTATTTAAATCTAGATTAAGAATTATAAGTATACTACTTTACTGAAACTTATATTAAATTATTTAATTAATTCTAATATACTTTATACTTAGTATTTTTATATAAAAGTTACTTATTATTTTAGTGAGGGTTTATTAAGACATTATTTATATATTAAGATTAAGAAGCCTTATGATAAGATATTTATAGCTTCTATTTATAGGGTTTCTGAGTTTTTATCTTCTTAGCTTACTAATTTAGTATAATATAAAAGTTAAATATTTAGTAGAAAAAGTAGAATAAGAAAAAAGAGAAGGCTAGTAAAAAGCTTCTATAGCTTTATACTTAATTTATATAGTTATAGTCTTAGATAGTTAAGGCTACTAGTTATTTATTGTAAACTTATATAATATAAAGAAAAATCTATAAGAGATAGTTAGAAGCTTTTTCGAGAGGAATTTAAGAAGTAAATATAGAGGATAGTATTAGCTTTATACTAGAAAATTCCCTAGAATAGATATTAGGTACCTATAAGTATTAGGTAGTAAATAATTTACAGTTATTAGATATACCTAATAAAGCTAATAAGAGTTTATCTAGAATTAGAGAGGGTTTTATTAATTTAGATTCCCTAATAAATAATTTTAGTAATTTTCAGTTCTTAAGATATAGTATTTCTAGATATAAAAATATTTTATCTCTTTAAGGTTTTTTAGTTAGTTAATATTAAGATTAAGGATATTAAATATAAATTAGCCTTTTAACCTAGATTATAGATATTATAGTTTATTTATTAGCTTATTACTCCCAATATTCTTAAAGTTCTTTAAAGTATCTGATATTAGATACTCATTACTATATATTTTCTACATAACTATATTCTTTCTATTTAATAAGGTATTATATTTCTATGTTTTCTTGTTAATTAATTTAGTTAATAATTTATTCTACTTTATATTCTTACTTTAGATTAACTTTAATATACTTTGTTATATAGAATTCTTTTAATATTATTGCGAGGTAGGTAGGGTTGAGACCTACATCCAGTAAAGTGATACCTTACGTTAA
>MASP02000861.1:0-79956 GCA_001693025.2 Colletotrichum lindemuthianum | reverse complement strand
TATTCCTTAATTTTATTATTATATTTATATTATATTAGAATTAGTTTCTAATTTCTCCACTTCTACTTATTATTATTAATATTATATATTATATATTAAAGAGTTTAATATAAATATAATACTATACTTCTTTCATCATTCTAAGAGTCTATAATATAAAATACTTTATAGAATAGAGATTTATAGTGAATATATATAATTAGGTTATTTTTATAATATATTATAGAATATAGTATATAAATATAAGTTTTTATATTTTAAGTAATATATTATCTTACTAATTAGATAGTTAATTATTTACTTAATAAAGTTAGTTATTTAGAAAATAAAGAAGAAGTAGTAGAGGAAATTCTACTGAAAAAAGCTGCAGTACTAAGGAAAACTTAGGTAGAAATAGATAAATTACTTATAAGACTAGATTATATTTAGAAGATAAAATAGAATATCTTCAAGCGAGGAAGAATTATTACTAGTAATAATATTAAAGTAAAATTAAGTTTACCTATAGTAAATAAGAGTATAACTATTTTAGATATATAGTTAAATAATATTTTCAGAGTAATTAATTAGGATATAGTACTAAATAATCCTAACTTAGCAAATTTCGATTTTAGTACTCCTAGTGTAGTAGTTAAGGAATTTTAATTTTCAGAGGATAATATTCTTAGATATAGAAATATTTTATCTCCTTAAGGTTTTTTATCTAGTTAATATTTAGGTTAAAAGTATTAAATATAAACTAGTCTATTAACCTAAATTATAAGTATTATAGTTTATTTATATATTAATTATTCCCAGTATTCTTAAAGTTCTTTAAGATATCTAATATTAGATACTAATTTCTATATATTTTCTATATAGTCATATCCTTTCTATTTAATAAGATATTATATTTCTATATTATCTTATTAATTAATATAGTTAATAATTTATTTTATTTTATATTTATATTCTAAATTAACTTTAATATAATCTTTTATATAAAATCTTTTTAATATCAATTTAAGAAGTAAAATATAAAAAACTAGATAATATCTTATAGTATCTAGTAGTGATAGTTTATAGTTAATATTTAAGATTCTATAAATAACTTTAAATAGTCCGAATTTCTTAAAGTCTAATTTATTATTTAGTTATTTAATTTTAATATTTTATCTAGTAAAGTAGATATTATCTCCCTCCTTAAAAATTAGTTTTCTCATCCTTAAAATATTAGTATACTTATTATAAAAAGCTGGACCTAAGCTTATTTAACTAGAAGGTGGCGTAAAATACTATTTATTTAGAACTAAGGAGTAAAAGAGAAACTTTTATAGGTATATAGAAAAGTCTGCATATATAATACTATATAGAGCCTACTGGGGCCCCACCCGGACGAGGGAGTTAGCTTCAGATACCTAAGTATAGCTCTAGCTGGATATCTAAATATAGTCTATAATATTACCTCCCTCCTCTCTAGCTGCCGCCCGGTTAGAAGCTATAAGCTAGATTTCTATTATTATTTATAATTAGCTTATATATCACCTTATACTATTTTAGGGCTACTATATCTATAATAATATTAATAAGCTCCTATATAGAGTTTATATACTCTTCTTATTTAATAAGAGTTTCTTATTAATATTCTCTCCCTACTTAGTATATCCTCACAGTAAGAATATTTTTAACTAGCTATTTAACCTCCCTATTATTATCTACTAGTAGTAGTAGCTAACTATTAACTATAATCTACTTAGATAGTAGATTAATAGTAACTCTCTAGAGTAAATCTATATAGATTTATAGGTAAAAAGACTTTAGGATATCTAGTTCTATAATATATAGTGAGAGGATCTTTACTACTATATATTTATAATACAGCTAGATTAGCTTTCAGCTTAGTTTTAGTAACTTATAGTTAGATATATTTAATTATATCTTATTACTAACTTAATACTAATCTATAGGAAACTAGATTTTATTTACTTAAGCTTCTAACTTCTACTAAATAGTAACTATTTTTATATAAATATATATTATTACTAACTATATTCTCTTAATTAGTTAGTAAGCTATAACTTCACTATTACTAAGTAATTCTATATACTCCTTAGTAATTAGGATAGGGTTAATATAATACTTATAATTAATAAAGAAAAATATAATCTTTATTATATTATACTATTAGTTACAGAGGGTTAACTATATAATAAGTAGTAAGTTATCTTAGTTATCTTGAGACTAGTAAGTAAATATTCTTAAAACTACTTAAATTTCTTAATTATCCTATTTTATAATTCTGTTAGTCTGTAGGTAATAATTAGTATTTAATAGGTATATAATATCTATTAACTTATAGAATTCCTTCTAGAAGTAATCTATTTAGTTAGATTCTTTATTAATTATAATAGAGTATAGTATTCTATAGAATCTATAGTAGTAACTGAGGAATTACTAAGTATATATCTCTATCTCTATTATATCTATCTCTTCTAATATAGGGATTTTACTTAGTTGATTCATAATAACTTAGAGGTAATAGTTACTTTATTTTTTTGTAGAGAGTAAGTTAGTAATAAAGTTTATTAATAAATTAGAATATAATTAGTTAGATACTAATAGAAACTTTAGGAATTTCTTCTTAGTCTGCCTCTAGATATAAATATTTCTATATATATTATAATTATATATAAATTAGTAGATACTCTATAACTATTTAGGTTAGTAGAACTATCAGCTTATAATTTTTAGTATACTATTATACTTTAAGTAGCTTATAGGGGAGGAGTTATATAACTTCTATGTTAGTCTAATTTTAAACTTATTGAGGAGGCTATTATGATAGGCCTGGACCTCGGCTGTAAGCTTTGGTTGTTATGTAAGTAGTACGTATGTACAGGCTGTAAGCTTACGTCTGTAGCGCCAGACTTAGGAATAGTGGTAGTATACACAGAATTCACACACTATACTACCCTACACAATCTAGAATACTACTTTTGCGATTGAGACGCTATTTACGCTATAGATCTGTAAATATAATGCTCTTAATTTAATATATTTTTCTAGATTTTTCTCCCTATTTTCTATTACTGAAGGATTAGGTTTAGGGGAGGTTATTTTATTTTGTTTATTTAGTTATTCCAGCCTAAGCAGCTGGCGCCTATTTTAATAATACCTAGAGGTAGGTATATCTCTTCTTAGTCCCTTACGGATCAGGATGAGGAGGCACTCTTATACTATTTTAGACAAATTAAAGTTAAAAATTATAATATAACGTATTGTTTTAACTAGCTAGATAACACTAAGAATCTTAAGACTTATAGATAGAGTTTTTTAAGTTCTATATAACTATAATAAGTTTATTTATAGACCTAATACTAAAAAATAGTAAAGAATAATAACTATATTCTAACTGTAAATTAGTAGGAATATAAAAAACCCTAAAAATAATATAAGGAACTTAAAAATATATCTATCTTTTTTTTTATAAAAGTAGAATAAAGCTTCCAATTTAGCCTAGAAAGTAGTATCTAATTTATAATAATATAATAAAGAAAATAAGAAAAAACTATATATAAAATTAGAAAATCCAGAATAGCTTATTAAGCTGAAGGGAGTTTCACAAAACTGATAAGTCTGATAAAATTATCCTACTTAATTCTTATTAAGAGATAGTAAAATAATATAAAAAGAAATAAGTTAATAAGGAAATAAATTACTTATAAGATAGTAAGATTTACAGAAAAGTAATAACAATATTATATAATATATTATAACTAAAAAATAGTAAGATAAGGAAGATTATAGAAGATATAAACCTATATTACTAATATTAAAATCTGAAGGAGAAAAATAAATTTATAGGTCTAACTCTATATAAAAATAAGGATAAAGTATTTAAAAGAGCCTAAAGAGAAAACACTAGAGAGATTAATTCTAATTAAGATAGCTACTTTTTTATATAACACTAAAATTTACTTTATTACTATATACTAATAATTAAAAAATAACTAAAATTATAATATTTACTATAATAACTACTAAATAATTAAATACTAATAAGGAGAAAATTTCTAAGTTTCTCTAGCTAACTATTACTAGTCTATCTTTTAATAATCTAACTTTTAAGAAGATCTAACCCTATATAATAAACACTCTAGAGGAATCAGGTGATACCTCTTTATCTAACTATAATATAGACTAAAGCTATTAAGCGTCTACTTCTGAGATCTCTAACATTTTACTTAACTATCTAATAACTATAGGGGATTTCATAATACTCTCTAAGCTTTAATCTGCCTAGCTAATAATAATAAAGATAGTTTCTTAGTCTGAGAATACTTCTAAGTTTATAGGTAATAATATTTCTAACTTTCTGGATAACTATAAAGTTATATCTAAGATATTATATAAGCTAGAGCGTAAGATAGTTACTAAAATCTCTTTTTACTATAGTATATAATATAGGTATACTATTAAAGTTATAGTAGCTGATAAGTATATTTAATAGGTAGCTAGGAATATTCTAATAAGTATCTATAATATTATAGATTCTATAGTTAGCTATAATCCTAATAAGAAACTTTATACTATAAGCTATAATACTAACCTAGCTTCTAATAACTTATCTAAAGTAGTTAACTATCTAACTACTATAAATAATTTTTAAGAGAGAGTGAGAATCTATAGGGATATTACTTTACCTAATACTGATCTTATTTATATCTCTCTATACTAACTTCCATTTTAATTCCTTAAGGAGATTACTAGGAATTTTTACTATAAGATTCTTTAGCTAATTAAGATATTCTAATATTCTTTTAAGCGTTCGCTAGCTTAATAGGTAGGTAACTAGATCCTCCTTAAGTAATTAACTAGTTAGCTAGCTTCTATAGGAACTTTAGTAGCTTCTATAAATATAGCCTCCCAGTTTAAGATTATAAAAGCTACTAAGAAGGTTAATATAGTTACAGATAAACTTAATCCTAATAGTAAGTAACTCTTAAGTTAGTTTAAAGATTTAAGTTTCAACTAGATAATTATTAGTAAAATAAAAGTTAGTTTATAAGAGTTTATAAATAGTTTTAGAGAAATTTAGAACTTAGTAGCAGAATTATATACTATTAAGCTAAATAACTATAATAGTTATGCAGTTTATACTATAGATTTAGCAGTCTAGTATAGTAGAGACTATAGAAGCTAGCTTTATAGGAGAGAAAGAAGTAAGTTTTAAGATTAATCTAGTTATTAAAATAATAAGTATTAAGATTAATTTATATTAACTACTTCTATACTATATTATTAGTATAGAATAAATAATTACTAGAAGCTTATATATTAGTAGCTATTATAGTATACCTCTAAAAGTATCTATTATTTTAGTATACTTAACTATTACTATTATATTAGGTAGATCTACTAGAATTTGGAAAGAATTAAAGGTAATATTATTTTTAATAAATAAGTTAGTAATTAGTTTAACTGTAAGATAGTTTTTCTCTTTATTACTAAAAAGTTTTAGTAGTTTCCAGTAGTTTTAATAGTAATAACTTATAGGTGAACCTAGTTTACTAACTTCTAAAGTCTACTATAATAATATACCCAGAGTGAAGTATAATAGTAGTTTACTACTACTAGATTTCAGGATAAACGCTAGACTGCTTAGGTTTAGTTAATAATATTTATCCCTATAAAGATCCTGCAGAAAAACTAGCTAATATTAGAGAGGAGGGGAGGCTAGATAGAAGATATTTATATAATTCTAGATATTATAGTATTTAGCTTTACGTCAGTAGAGTATATTAATATAGTTTTAGAGAAGATTCTAGAGAGAATAGCTTCTAAGGAGGTTAGAATAGTAGAGAGGATAAAGCTGACTAATAACTACTATTTACTATATAACTTATATAAGCTAAAGACTGTTATATTTGCAGACCTAATTCCTATATATTATAAGTTTATAACTATATAGATATGTAAGGGTGTGAGAGTAATAGAGTTTATATTTAATAATAAGGAGATACTGCTTGATATAGAGAAGCTACCTCACTAGTAGCTTACTTAGAAGGTTAGTAAGAGTGAGACCTCTGTATTTATAGTCATAACTAGTAAAGAGAACTAAAGTTTTATATATTATATCTATTATAAGAAGATTAGTAGGTAAATTTTAGTTCCTAAAAAACTATTTTATTATAATTAGTCTATATATATTTAGGTTAGCTATAAGTATATAAAGATAGTTATAAATAGCTATTTTAGCGATAAAGAAATTTAGGATATTTTTCTTCCTATAGATAAGGATTTTGTGGGACTCTACAATAAAGTTAGGAAGTAGAGTTAGGTAATCTGTAAGTAGATAGAGCGCTGGAATTGTGAGTATACTAAGCTATAAGTAGTGATAGCTTTTCTACCCTCTAGAATATTTAGGAATATAGGAGGGATATATTTACAGACCTAACTTAGTAATATTATTTAGAATTATAGTATAGATATTAAGGTGGTAGGTTCTACAGTTAAAGTTATCTCTATAGTAGACTGAATAATAATAACTTTAGTAACAGTATATAACTTTATTATAATATATTTCTGGATTAATATTTAATTTATAAGTTTAGTAAGCTTGAAAGTCTGTAGAATTATTAATATAGACTTTATAATTAATATTATCTTGGAGGAGTATATATAGGCAGCTAATTTATAGTTCTGTATAATTCTAATAAGATGAGGTCTCTATAATATTACTGATATTAGTTATACAACTAACTTTACTGGAGTAATAATAGAGGATATTTAGTTAGGTAACTATTATATCTCTAATATAGGATTTTTATTATATTTAAAGGTTATATTATAAAGGATTTAGTTTTAGGTATTCTATTTATTATTAAGACTAGAATAATACTAAATTACGCTCTAAACTAGATTATGGGTGTATTTTAGTCTGGGAATAATAAGCTGAATATTCTATTATTATTCTATATACTTAACTTAAAAGTGAAGTTCTATAATATTATTGTGGATATAGGTAGTTTTAACTAGATTTAAAAAGTATATAACCTTTCTCTTTCTACAGGAGAGGAAAACTAGTAGCCTCTACTAATAATTCTATATTAGTAGATAGCTATTCTTTTATAGGAAGAGATAGTTAATATAAGGAAGAGGAGGAGGAAGAGTTAGACATACTACTACCTAGCTTTAATTCAGATTTTATAGATTTTATATTATAGTTGCGGGACTAAATACCAGAAGAGGTTTAAGTATAGCTGGATGATAATAAAGAGGTTATTATAGTGATTAATAACTTAGAGAAGAAGTTTCAGGAGATTTTAGAAGTTTCAGTTTACTAAACTATAAAGCTAAAAATCTAAAAGATTTACTATATTATTATATCTCTTAGAAAATATAGTCTAGACTGTCTATCTTATAATAGGAAATATTCCTATAGTTTTTATAAATCTAAACTATTAGTATAGTAAACTTTAGTAAGAGGGAAGAAAAGTTAGAAAAGTCTATATTATAGAAGCTAGAAAGTAGTAGCAGTATTAGATACTATATTTAATAACTGGGAGGAGAGCTTCCCAGACGTAACTAAATATATAGTAACAGTAGATATATAAGGAGGACCAGTTAAGAATATTAATATAATATATAAAATAAAAGATAAGAAGATTAACCTAGTTAATAATATACTATCTGATAGGATAACTCCAGAGAGTAACCCTAAATAGAAGCTGAAAGTATAAATAGAAATAGAGAAAATTATTAAGAGTAATCTTAAGGGATAATTTACAGATATAATTACACTAAAGTTTTTAAAGATTAATACTAAAAAATATCTAACTCTAGAATATCTAAATAAAATTATAGATTCAGTAAGTTATTTATATAAACTAGAGAAAGAATTTCTAGTAGAAATCCTGAAAGTATGAAAGTAAGGTCTAGTTTATAATTTCAGTTATTATAGTAAGCTGCTTGAGTTAGTAGTATTACTATAGACAATTAAGACTAACCTATATAAGATATAGTAAGTAAAATCTATTCTAATCTCTAAGAGACTAATTAAAAATATTATTAAGATCCTTAAAGTTTATATTCAGAATAAAATTCTAAAGTATAACTATACTATATACTAAAATCCTTTTTTTCTTATCAGGAAGAAGGATAGTAAGATAAAATTTATTAACTCAGCTATAAAGATTAATAGTATTATAATTCAAAATATAGAGTTACTACCTGGAGTAGATAAGTTCTCGGAAGATTTCAGCATATATAAACTTTTATCCCTTCTCGATATTTTCTCAGATTATAATCAGATCCCTCTTAACCTAAAAAGTAAGAATTTAACTATATTTATAACTCTATTAAGTCTATTAAGATACTATATTTTACCTATAGGAGGTATTAACTTTATTATTTAGTTTATAAGGATTATAATAAAGATTCTTTATGACTTAATTCCCAACTATTATAAAACTTTCCTAGATAATATAGTAATCAAAAAGCTAATAATAATATATAATAAAAAAGATAACTTATATTACCCAGATATTCATAAGTATATTCTAGAGTATATTCAGAATATTAATAGGATTCTAGTGAATATTAAACTTACTAGCTACATTATTATAGTAGCTAAATTACAGTAAATATAGGAAACTGTTACTATTATAAGCTACATCTGTAAGATATATAGCTAATAGCCTAAAGAGTCTAAGATTACTAAAATTAAGAAGTAGAAAGTATACTATAATATCTCTAAAGTCTATTTATTCTTAAGTATTACTACTTTCTATTAAGTTTAAGTAAAGAATTACTCCATTATTACCTAGCTACTTAATAACTTACTTAAGAAGAAGATCTTTTTCTAATAGCTTAACCCTCAGAAGATAATAATAAACAAGCTATAAGATAAACTTTATAGTGCTCCTATATTTATTTCTATTAATTACAGCTAAGAGGGAGGCTAGATCTACTTAGCAGTAGACATTAGTAGAACCAACTAAGATACAGTTCTTAGATAATTTATCAAATAGAAGAGAGTTATTACCTACTATAAGAGTGGTTTATTTACAGACTTAGAGCTTAATTACAACGTAGGAAAGAAAAAGCTTCAGAATATATTAAAAGCCTTAAAGTGAGTTTGTAACTATCTATACAGCCAGCATTTTTTGCTGGAAATAGATATAAAAATACTTATAGTTCAGCTTAATAACGTAGCTTCAGATCTTCCAGGAGCCCTTATTATTTACTAGATATCTTAAATATAAATATTTAACTTTAAAGTCTATTATATCAGTAAAACAGTAAACTTAGTAGCTGACAGGTTATCTTAGAAACCCTCTAGGCTCTCTAATAAAGTTAATAATATAGAAGAAGGAAATATTAATAACTAAATTAATAAATAAATCTTCTTTACAGATATAAGCATTTAAGCTTTCTTTAATAGAGTTTACTCTCTTAGTGATAAATAATATATTAAGAAGGTCTTTAATATAAATATCACTCTAGCTACTAATAGTAATATAAACCTAAAACTGATACTCTCTAGCACTATACTAAGCAATTTACAGACCTAGTTACATAAATCTTAGCAGATTATTTACTATTTAGTAACTCTAAAGAAGCTACCTAGTATTAACCTAACCTATTTCAGAGCCTTCAGGTATAAAGTATTAACTTTTCAACTATATAATTAACTACTTTTTACTAAAGCTACTCCACACAAACTAACGCCACAGTAAGTAGAAGATAATCCTGCAATTCGTTAGAAGCTTATTACTGTAGTATATAATTAAGGTGGACACTATAGTTAAGAAGTAGTCTTTTATAGGCTAGCTAACTAATACTACTAAATAAGTATATATAGGGAGGTCCGTAAAGCAGTAAAATATTATTCAGACTATTAATTATATTAAGCCTAATATACTAACAACCTTCACAGCTTCACAACTCTATAAGGATACCTATTCAGCTATATTAACCTAAATATCCAGAGAATAAGTAAGTAGTACCTTATTGAAGCCAGAGATACTTTCACAGAATAGCTAGAGGTATAATAGCTAAATAAAGTAACATTAAAAACTATCATAAAGTTTCTATAGAAAGAAGTTCTTACATAATATAGTCTCTATAGTATACTTATTATTAATAGTAACCCTGAGAACAAGTAATATATTATTAAATTCAATAAGTAGTATAGTATAAAGTAACAGGTTACTTCTGCCTATAACCTGCAGGCTAACAGAGTTATTAAAGTTAGTTACTAGCTAATTACCTATACTTTATTAATATAGATAGTAGGGAATAATAATAAAGATTCTTACTCCCTACTACCTATAACGTTATTTACGGATTAGATAACAGTTTAAACTTCAATAAAGTATACCCCCTTCTACCTTAAGTATAAATATAAGGTAATTATACTAATTAAGATACTAACACCTATATAGAGGATTTTAGACTGAGTATCAATATAAATAAAAGAGGAGGAATTATAACTATAGATCAGGATATTTACTCAGCTAGAGAAGAATAGAGAGAATACTGTAAAGATAATCACAAACTAACACAAAAAAGCTGCAGATAGTTTTAATACTTATCAGGCTAATACTTTTCAAGAAGATAGACTGGAAGTTAGGAATTTTATATTAGTTTATAATATAAAGTAGACTATTAATAAGTTATTAAAGTGTAAGCTTAAATACTAATAGACTAAACTCTTTTACATACTGTCGTATACACTAGACTCTTCCTTATATAGATTAGTAACTTTATCTAGAGAAGAGATTTAAAGTTTAACCTATAGTAGAAACTACTTACGAAAGTTTATTCAAATACTAGCTGGATACTAGGAACCTACTAATCTAAATATTTATAAATCTAAACTAAAGTTAGAACTGGAGAGAGTTTTTCCAGCTGAAGGAGAACTAATAGATATTAAAGAGGAAGAGGATATAGAGGAATTTATAGTTTCAAGTGAAGGTAATTATAATAATAATATTATACTACTAACTTGTAGATAAGTATATCTCTTAAGTATTAGAAAGATTACTAATTTAATACTGAAGGATCCTACGTTTGAGGTTTATCTTCTAGGTTTAAGTCTAGAAAGGAGGATAGTATATCTTAAAATACTACTCCAGGATCCAGATTTCTCACCTATTAGTGTCTAAAGTGTTCTTATGTTAATTCGCAGGCTTATAGGATAGTTTTTATTTATATTTTCTTTTCTGTTTATACTTTATAGGGATTCTGTTTCTTCTAGCTTAGGATTAGAAACTTTAGATTCTGGGGCGTTCCTTTAAGCTTTAGGGAGGAAGACTATAGATTACTATTTTACTGTTTCTACTATTTTAAATAGTTAAAAGCTAGCTTTAGACTTTAACAGCTAAAGTATTCTTATCTTTTCTTTATAGAGCAGAAGTATTTATTTAATTATAATAGGAAAATATATATTTAAGGAAATATATTAAAAAATAAAAATAGTTAGGAGATTAGTTCCTATTTATATTTACAGACTTATTATATATTCACTATTTCCTTTATTTCAGTATTTCCTTTATTTCTAGATCTTAACTAAGAGTTCCCTACTGAGTAACTATATTTTCTTGCTGTATTTTAATATCCTTTTAGATTTAAGAAAATAGCTTATCTTAAGGAAGCTAGAGAGGAGGCTCTTATATAAAAATATAAATAGTATATATAAATATAGCGTCAGGAATGTTGTAGATCTTCTTTTGCTTAGGAAAAATAATATTGAGGAGGTGAGGGAAATTGAGGTAGGTTACTTCTACTACTTTAGTTTTCTTAAAGTTCTGAGGGATCTTAAACTTAGGTATAGAGAGGTTATTATATTCCCCACTTAGCTGATAAGTATTATTAGGATATATATAGCTGTAGCCTTATTACTATTAGACTCTAATATACTTAAAATTACAGGTTCCTTAAGTTTCGTGGAAGAAGCAGTTAGTATAGAGAGTTCTGGGAAGAGAGATATACTTAAAATAGGGTTTACAGACCTAAGAGTTAGTTTTGTCGTTATAAGTAGTATAGGTTTGCTCTTTATAGTAGCTATAAGATACTATATTTTAACTATTATACCTCTGGATAAAGAAGCTGTATATAGTAGCCGGCTGACTGAGAATCTTTTAAGCTTATAAGCTATTAGGAAGGGTAACATTCTAGTAAATAAAAACTTAATAATGGAGCGTAAATATCTCTATAGTATGTAAATAGACTCTCTTATAATCCTGATAATCTATAAGGGTATACTAAAATGTTACTTATATAACTTAAGGATCCTTATTAAGCTAAAGCTGAAATATAAATATAACCTCAAAATATTCATTCTGAGGAATAATAAGATACAGAAATATAAGACTAGTAATTACTTAATAATCAGTTAGCTTATAAAAAGACGCTAGGTAATAGGAAACTTACTATTAGTTTAGCTAATAGGATTATAACTTACAGATATATACTACTTACTAGTTTCTGAGGTATAGGGTAGCTAATATTATAAATTATATAGAGGGCACTTAGCTTCCTGAGTTTATATAAGTAAGGAATATTAATATTCTTACTTAGGATAAGGTAATTATACTAAAATATAGCAGAAGAGAGTTAATTATAGATAAAATAAAGTAGAAGCTGGAGAGTTATAGATAAGGGAGAGAGATAGAGTAGGTAAGGATCAGAGGAGGTACTTTTATACTTCTCGCTATAGTAAATATATAGTTACAGCTAGTAAATTACTAAAAACTAGATTAATTATAAGGAAGGAATCCTTTTATCTGAAGGGAAAATAATACCTCTTAAGTGAATCAGTCAAAAACTGTATATTCCCAAGCCTATAAGCTATTTAACTAGATACCTTCACTCTCTAATAATATTTTAACTTTCTCTCTCTTAATATTAATATCAATATTCTAAACTCTCTGAGTCTATTAAGATACCTGTCTCGATAAAAATATCTACTATTATAGACCTTATTAATCTTACAGTTTAAATTTATAAATTACCCTTATATTACTTTCTTAACCTTCTCCCTAATTCTTATCTACTTAGTAATAGCTTTCCCTTATAATATTATAAGCTTAATAAAGTTACTTATTCCTAATAATATATACACCTTAGGTGTTAATTAATGCTACTAGTAACTTATAGAGTTGGGAGCCTCCTGCCTACTTCCAGATCCAAAAACTAAGATAGAGCTACTACTAATAATACCTTCTAGAAGCTAGTTCTCTTAAGAATACCTAAGAAATTATAATAATTAACCTCCTCTTTAAGCTAATATCTATAATAAATAGCCTACTAATCTTAATATTAACTTTAAACTACTAACAAATAAGCTTCCTTACTAACTTAAGCTAGAAGATATTATAATAATAAAGCTTTTACTAGATTATTTTTAACTAATAGTAACCTAGAATAACTACACTATAAATACAGATAAGCTTTCAGACTACCTTCCTAGTCTCTATAACTTCCTTAGCTAAATTAAGTGGCAGAAAGGACTAATTTAGAAAGCTTAGAGTATAAACTTTACCTAAGTAATATAAAATTATATAGTGGATATTCTAATTTACTATATTAAAGCTAATAATAACCCTCAGGTAGTAGTAATTCAGTATAAGAAAGAATATAGGTAAAAGTAATTTATCATCTTACTCTTCCTCTACAGGCAAAACAGCATTTCAATATAGATAGATCTTCTCATAAACTAACAACAAGGCTATATATAATACTATAACATATAATAGTCTGATAAGTAAAGTAAGGAGAGGTTTATTTCTATATTAATATTCACAAACCTATATATAAGAGGAGGCAGAACTAAACTATAATATTTAATAGCTAAATAAACTTATATTATACTAACCTCTAGCTACCCTAAGTAAGCTTTACTAATAGTCTTTTTAGACTGGATATAAGAAATTCTTACTACTAGCTAGATCCCACTTAGAGATTATAACTATAATAATATACTAGCTACTTAGTAAGAGAAACTTATTTAGAAGTTTCACTCAGTTATTCCTAGTAGCTTAATATTAATATTAGACAGAATAATATAGAAAATATAGAATACAAAATATCATCCAGATAATAAAGCTAATAAAGATAAGCAGATATAGCGGATTCGGAGCAACCTAGCTAAATACTTCAATATTACTCTAGCTAAGATAACTACACTAACGTCAATACTAATACTAATATTAATATCAGGTTTCATTCTGGCAAACAAAACATAACTAATATTAAGATCCTCTAAAAAATATTTATAGACCCTATAGTTGCTCATTAAGCTTAATTCTTTATTAAAGTTAGTCTATAACATAATCTAATATACTATATATAGAAGTAGACTTCTAGAAATGCAGATTAGTAAGCTACTATAAGTACCTATAGGAGGCTATAAGTAAAGAAATAGAAATATAGAGAGGTTACCCTACCTCATCCCTAGCCCCTATAATTAGAAACATAATAGAGAACTTTATTTCATTAAAACTAACAGACTAAAGCTTATTATTAAGATATTAAGTAAAAAGCTGAAACCTATACTAAATAATAAATACCTTTTTATAGTAGAAAATTAGTATATAGATAGTAAGAGTTTGCAAAGCTATTTCCTAAATTACTACAGTATAGACCTAGGAATTAACTATTAAGACTCTATAATATAATAATATATAGTTAAAGAAGATATCTATCTATATAATACTGAGAGTATCTTATAGATAGAAAAATACTTAGACTTATAAAAGCTAGACGCCCTTCTTCACGCAAGTCTGCAAGAAAACTTTACTATCTATTAGTCTACTAGGATAGCTAATTTATAGTACTTAGAAGGTAGCTATAATACTAATAGTAATCTTTTTAAGTATAGTTAAAAAGAAGTAAGTAACCTAACGACTAACCTGTAGGATACAGATATTACTATATTTCTTATTAGTAACAGCAATATATATTAGGTAAACCTTATAGTTAACTAGACTAATAGTAGAGTCTATTATTCTAACTCTATATAGGAAAACTCTAGTAATAATTACTTTATTAAAATAGTAAACTAGCTGTTGCAGTTCTACCTCAGCACTAGTATATTACTAGATATAATTAAACTACTGCAGGCGAACGCTTAGATTACACTTACAGACCCTCAGTATAATCTGTTTACTTATAACCTTTAAGCAGTAGAATAATCTAGAGCTTTTATTTAAGATAGGATCCTTAATATTATTAACTCTCTATAATACTTATCTGATAAGTAGTATTAGTAACTAAATAAAGTTCCCTTAGTCTCACACTGGAAGTTAATTATCAGTAAACACTTTAGATCCTATACTAATATCTATAGGAATCCTTCCTTATAATTAGTAATACAGACTCAGAATAACTACTAACTTTTCAGATACCTATTACCAGTTTTTAATACTAATCTGTTACAGTCGTTAAGAGGATATTTGTAAGCCTAAATGCTAATCTAGCCTAGTGTACTATAAAAGTTAACTATACTAAAACGTAAAGGGATAATATTAGGACTATAGCGAACAGCCTAAAGTAGATCCTAATAACCTGATTCTACCTCTTTAGTAGTAGTCTAGTAAAGCTTAAGGGTCAGACCTCCTTTATATAGTCCTCCTAAACCTATACCTCTAATATCTATTCGCTATACTCTCCTAGTACTAATATCTTATCTACTAAGGTAAATCCCACTGTAAGCTAATTACTCCAGACTGTGGAACTTTATACAACCTTCCAACTATATAAAAAAATAATTTATATATTAGTAAATTAATTACTAAACCTGAATTAAATAAAATACTCCTACTAACTCTACTATCTATATATTTTTGTAACTACTATAATAGGGAGGATAGCTGCAGTTAGTCTAAAGGCTACTCTAGGATAACTATTAGTATATATATAATAAGCAAATAAAGCTAACTAGTAGAGATAAGGTAATAGAAGAGGATACACTAGAATAGTTAGAATAGAGGTAATTAAGATACTATAGATAGTTTTATAAGACTTATAATGTAAGGTTTACTATAGGTCTAAGGGGAGGATTATAATAGGCTTAGGCTTCAGCTGTAAGCCTCAGTTATTATATAAGTAGTATATATACACAAGCTATAAGCCTACATCTGTAACGCCAGACTTAAGAATAGTGGCAGCATACACAGAATTCACACACTATACTACCCTACACAATCTGGAGTACTACTTTTGCGATTAAGGCGCTATTTACGCTATAGATCTGCGAATATAACGCTCTTGATTTGACATATTTTTCTAGATTTTTCCCCCTATTTTCCATTGCCGAAGGATTAAGCTTAGGGGAGGTTGTTTTGTTTTGTTTATTTAGTTATTCCAGCCCAAGCGGCTGGCGCCTATTTCACTATTACTCTCTTTACTATTTAGTATCTAAAATCTCTCCCTAAAAGTAAGTTATCCTAATATATTAGTAGTATACTTAGTAATCTAGATCTTAATATAGAAATTAGGAAGAAAGTTATATTTTTCCCACTAGATTACTATAAAGATCTATTAGTATAAAGAGTCTCTCTTAGTAATATAATTCTATATCTCTTATAGGTTTAGTTTTCCTTTAAAAACCTAGATACTAATAATATCTATATATCCTACTTAGGGTCCTATAGGGATAGTAGTATCCAGAATAATCTATATTATTTATCTCTATTATCTCTTATTATTCTATTTTTAGGAGTATCCTATTCTCTCTAGGAGAGGATATTAGGAGCTACTATTTAGGTGTCTAGTTAGTATTTAAGGTAAAAGTTATATTAAGATAACTTCTCGATCTACTAGTTTTACCTCTCTATAAGTTATTATTTCTTTATAAAATACTTAAGGTTCTTATAATTAGTAAGAACTTTAAACTTTCTAGTGCTCTATAGCTCTACTTTCTATACTTATAAATAAGTTAGTATTATAAGGAGTTCTTTATTATAGATTAAGTAATTAAACTTTATGGAGGTTAAGTGTTAGGAGTGGAAAGCTATTAAATACCTCACTCTAGTTTTATTATCTTAAGTTAATATACCTCCTAGAGTATACTTTAAATAGTTTATCTCTATTATTATTAGAGTGTTAGGGTTAAATATCTATAGGATTAGTTCTATAGTGAAAAGTTATTTTAGTGTGAGGAAGACCTCTTACTACTTTAGTCTCCAGTTGAAAGAAACTAACTTCTAAGTTAGGTAATTCAAAAGTTTTATAATAGCGTTATATTAAGATATAAAGACTTTATAATAATTTATAAACCTAAAGAAACTATAGATATCTTTCAGTAAGCTAGAGGGGAGTTAGCTAGTAATAGCTTCTAATTTCTCAGGATTATAAGAGAAGCTTTTTCTAGCTAATATAATAAACTTAATATATTTAATTATAGTAACTGAGAATTTATATTTCTTAGGATCTAATTTAAGGTTTACGTTAGTAAGGTAGCTAAGTATCTGGTGGATTTTCTCTTTATACTTTTTTATAAGCTACTAATATAAATAAGGATATTATTAATATATATTATAATAAAATTATCTAGAAACTATTATAAGTAGCTATTAATATACTATTAAAATATAGTGGGAGTATTAGTAAGTCTAAAGAGGTATACTATCTATTTAAAGAGATTATAATATATCTAAAAAACTATTTTCTCTTAATCTATTTTATTAATTCTGATTTTATAGAATATAGTAATAATATTAAACTTAATATATTAGTAAGTAGTAGTAACTCTCTAGAGGGTTTCTAATATAAGGAGGAGGGGGTAATAATTTTTCTTTATAATTATATTGAGAGTTTTATAATCTATATAGAAATATATTCTTCTACCTAGCTTTCTAATAAAGAGGATTAGAATATTAGTGGAGAAGTTACTTATTTTAATAAATTTTTTATTAAGTAAATCCTCTAGAGTCTTCTTAAGTATTAGAAGTTCCTCCTATAATATATTATAGAGAAGTTTTTATAGGAGATTCAATTTCTATTTCTTATTATTAGGGATTAATAGGATATAGTAGTTTATCTTTAGTTAGCTAGAAGGTAGTTAGTATACTAAATCTGGATAGAAAAGATCTAAAAATTCTTTTAAGATATTTATAGGAATATAATCTTTTAGATTTATTTTTATTTTTAGAATTAATATTTTCTTAATATCTACTAAACTAATAGATATAATCTAGTAGGAGCTTAGTATTTTATTAGTATACTATATAGCATACTAATAGATAAATATAAATAAATTAATATTAAGTAGCTAAACTAACTAGATCTCTTTAAGCTATATTAACTTATTCTGATATTTTAGGTATACTATTATACTACCTTTCCTGTATATTATTTATTAGGCTTCAGTATTATAGATAATATAATTATCCTCTATCTATAGCTACTTAAGATATAAGAGTAACTATAGACTCTCTATAATATAAATATAGATCTTCTATATATAGTTACTAACTTTTAAAGTTAGAATAGTTACTGTCTAAATATTACTAAGTAATAACTTAGTAATATATCTCCTTATCTATCTTTTTAACTTATTAATTAGTAGGAGGTAAAATTTCTTTATAAGGGAAATATTAATAATAATATAAATATTATAATCTATATTAATAAGTATATTAATAAAGTAACTTTTATTAATTCTAGCCTAAATAATAACTAACTACTAGTTACTTACTTATTCATTTTCCTATTATTTCCTCTATCTTATTACTTCTACCTTAGTTAGCTTCAGAGTTTAACTTTACTCTAGAGTTACTTTTTTCCTGAATTCTCACTATTACTAAGTAGAATAATATTATCTCCCTAGTTATCTCCAGTATAATCTAGAGTAATTAAAACTTTTATAACCTTTATACTAGTTTTCTTATATTTTTAGGCTTTATAATTTCTATGGATATAGCTTTTCTTATTATATTTAAAGTATTAGTAGGTATTTTAGTGGTTTTTAGAATATTCTTTAGGAGTAGAAGAGGAGCCACTAAAGCTTCAACATTATTATTACTTCTTAACCACCCTAGTTATTATAATATTACTTTTTATATTATAAATAGTAGATCTCTAGTGGGATAGCTAGTAGTATACTGACGCTCCCTTTATATATTTAAACTTCTAAGCTATATTTTAAACCTTAGATAACTAAAATTTATACCCTATAGGAAAGTTAATTATAATAAGTAGTTTCTTAAAATGGGAGAGTAAGATAGCCTCTAGTAGGGAGATCTAAACTATATCCAGCTATATATATCCTCTAGTATTAACTAGAATCTTTTCAAATTAGAATAGAAAAGTAGTTAGATATTTATTTTCCTTCTGTTTGAAATTCTATAGCTAAATAATAATATAAAACTAACTATTAGGATTCAGATAAATTCTATCTAAATAACTTATAAAATTATTTAGATTATAGGAGTTTTCTAACCTTCCCACTATATAGAAAAGTTTAACTACCTACTAAAAACTAAAATCTAAATAAGAGTAAATTAGATATTAATATTCCTAATTACTATTAAAAAAATAGTAGTTAATCTTAAGTTTAGCCTTTATCTATTAAGCTTACATTTAGTATTTCTTCTACTTACCTAAAAACTTCAGAAGTAGGGGAAGAGGTTTCCTCTAATAGTTAGCTACTAATAGAGGTATAGTAATATTATTAACCTTAAAAGCTATTATCCTAATAGATATTATTCTAGAGGTTACTAGAGTATCCTAATGTAAGCTAGAGGTATCTATTATAGTAGCTACCTAAAAGTTACTATTTATTATAGTATCTTATTTTACTAACTTATATAAAAACTTATTAATCCTCTAGTAGAGAGAACTTAAAGTATATTATAACTACTACTAAAGTAGTTTACTTATAGGATTACTACCTATAGAGGTATCCTGGGGGACTTTAGTATTCTCTATTATTTTTTATATTAGTTATTTATTATATAATATTATATTCTAGAAGCTGCATTTAACTAGATTATATACTTAACTAGTGGGGAGCCACACTCTACCCAGTATTATCTATATAGTAAATAAAACTAAGTTCTAAATATATAAAAAGCTGAACCTAAGCTTATTTAACTGGAAGGTGATATAAAATACTATTTATTTAGAACTAAGGAGTAAAAGAGAAACCTTCACAAGTATATAGAAAAGTCTGTATATATAGTGCTATATGGGGCCTACTGGGGCCCCACCCGGGCGAGGGGGTTAGCTTTAGATACTTAGGTACAGCCCTAACTGGACATCTAGGCATAGCCTGTAACACTTATATATTTATTATTTAATAAATTTAAATTCTTTTAGAAGTTTATTCTAAAGAATATAAAATTTTAAGATATTTATTATTATTTTTACTAGTTATTCTCCTTATTAAGATTCTCTATATATAGTAAAGTTAAATTTATAATTAAAATAGAAAAATAATTCTTTAGTATTTTCTCCTACTATATTATTATAAGTAAATTAAGCTATTAGTAATAAGGTAACTTAATTATCTTATTAATAGTTAATATAATATCCAAAAAAGATTTTAAGAATCTAGTTAGTATATTCAGTCTAACTATCAGTTTATAAATAGAAAATAGTAGATAGATAGTATTTTACTTTAAATTACGAAATTAGGAATTTCTAAAATTTAAATATAAAAAATTTATCTCTATTAGATATAATCTCCTAAGGTAACTTATATTAACTAATAATAATTCTAAGGAAAATATATATAAGATCTTCTATTATACTTAATTCTTTATAGGGAATAAAGTAGATATATTTAGTAAATTATTCTACTATAAGAAGAATATTATTATAATATATTTTAGTAAGTAATTTTATAACTTTAGTAACTATTACAGGCTATGTCTGGATGTCTAGCTAGGGCTATACCTAAGTATCTAAAGCTAACCCCCTCGCTCGGGTGGGGCTCCAGTGGGCTCCATATAGCACCATATATACAGACTTTTCTACGCACTTGTGAAAGCTTCTCTTTTACTCCTTAGTTCTAAATAAATAGTATTTTACGCTACCTTCTGGTTAAATAAGCCTAAATCCAGCTTTTTACATATTTAAAACTTAGTTTTATTTACTATATAGATAATACTAAGTAGAGTATAGCTCCCCACTAGTTAAGTATATGATCTAGTTAAATATAGCTCCTAGGACATAATATTATATAATAGGTAACTAATACAAAGAATAATAAAGAGTATTGAAGCCCCCTAGGATATCCCTATAGGTAGTAACCCTATAAGTAAATTACTTCAGTAGTAGTTACAGTATACTTTAAGCTCTCTCTACTAGAAGATTAATAAGCTTTTATATAAGTTAGCAAAATAAGACACTATAGTAAGTAGTAACCTCCAGGTGGCCACTATAATAGACACCTCTAGCTTACATTAGGATACTCTAGTAACCCCCAGAATGATATCTATTAGGATAATAGCCTTTAGGGTTAATAATATTACTATATTCCTACTAGTAGCTAACCACTAGAAGAAGCTTCTTCTCCTACCTCTGAAGTTTTCAGGTAAGCAGAAGGAATACTGAGTGTAAACCCAATAAATAAAGATTAAGCTTAAAATTAACTACTATTTCTTCAATAATAATTAGGAATACTAGTATCTAATTTACTCCTACTTAGACTCCAGTTTTCAGTAAGTTATTAAAATTTTCTATATAGTAGGAAGACTAGAGAACTCCTATAACCTACATAATTTTATAGATTATCTAGATAGAACTTTCCTAGATCCTAATAGTTAGCCTCACATTATTATCCAGCTATAAAGCTTCAGATAGAAGGAAAATAAACACCTAACTACCTTTCAACCCCAATTTAAAAAAACTCTAACTGACACTAGAGGATATATATAGCTAGATATAATCTAGATCTCCCTACTGGAGGCTATCCTACTCCCCCATTTTAAGAAACTACTTATTATAATTAACCTTCCTATAGAGTATAAACCTTAGTTATTTAAGATTTAAGATATAACTTAGAAGCTTAAATATATAAAGGGGCCGCCAGTATACTACTAGCTATCCTACTGGAGACCTACTACCTATAATATAGAGAGTAATATTATAATAACTAGAGTAATTAAGAAGTAATAATAATACTAAAGCTCTAGTAGCTTCTCCTCTGCCCCTAAAGAACGCTCTAGAGACTACTAAGATACCTACTAATACTTTAAGTATAATAAGAAAAACTATATCTACAGAAACTATAAAGCCTAAAAGTATAAGAAAACCAGTATAAAGATTATAAAAACTATAGCCACTCTAGATTATACTAAAGATAACTAGAGGGATAATACTATCCTACTTAGTAATAGTAAGGATTTAGAAAAAAAGTAACTCTGGAGTAAAGTTAGACCCTGAAGCTAACTAAAGTAGAAATAACAGAATAGGAAAAATAACAGGAAAAAGAACAAATAAGTAACTAATAGTCAGCCACTATTCAGACTAAAATCAATAGAGGTTACTCTATTAATATATTTATTAATATAGACTATAATATTTATATCATTATTAATATCTTCCTTATAAAGAAACTTTACCTCCCACTAGTTAATAAGTTAAAAAGATAAATAAGGAGATATACCACTAAGCTATCACCTAGTAACACCCAGAGGGTAACTATCCTGACTTTAGAAGTTAGTAACTATATACAGAAAATCTATATCTATATTATAGAGGGTCTGTAGCTATTCTTATATTTTAAGTAGCTATAGATAGAAGATAATTATATTATTTATAATACTGAAGCCTAATAGATAATATATAGGAAAAGCAGTATAATAATATACTTAGAATATTAAGATAAGTTAGTATAACTTAAGGAGATCCAGTTAGCTTAGCTGCTTAATATTAATTTATTTATATTTATCTATCAGTATATTATGTAGCATACTAGTGAAACACTAAGTTCCTACTAGATTATATTTATTAGTCTAGTAAATATTAAGAAAATATTAATTCTAAAGGTAGAGGTGGATCTAAGAGATTATATTCCTATAAATATCTTAAAGGAATTCCTAAATCTTTTCTATCTAGATTTAATATACTAACTACCCTCCAGCTAATTAGAGATAAACTATTATATCCTATTAATCTCTAATAAGAAGAAATAGAAACTAGACCTCCTATAAAAACCTCTCTATAATATATTATAAAAGAAGCTTCTGGTGCTTAAGAAAACTCTAGAGGATCTATTTAATAAGGAATTTATTAAAGTAAGTAACTTCTCTATTAGTATCCCAATCCTCTTTATAAGAAAGCCAGATAGAGGAATATATTTCTATATAAATTATAGAGCTTTTAATATAATTATAAAGAAAGATTATTACTTCCTCCCCCTTATATTAAAGACCCTCTAGAGGGTTATTACTACTTACTAATATACTAAACTTAATATTATCACTATATTCTATAAGATTAGAATTAATAAAGTAGATCAGGAGAAAACAGCTTTTTAGATATATTATAGCCTCTTTAAATAGGTAGTATACCCCTTCAGATTTACTAGTGCCTCTACTATATTTTAATAATATATTAATAGCTACTTATAATAGTTTCTAGATAATTTTATTATAGTATATATTAGTAATATCCTTATTTATATTAGTAGTTTATAAAAAGAGTATAAGGAGAAGGTCTACTAGATACTTAGTTACCTTACTAATATAGATTTTAAGTTAGATCCTAAAAAATATAAGTTCTTAGTTACTATAGTTAAGTATATTAAGTATATTATAATAGCTAGAAAGAGTCTCTTTTATAATTCTGAGAAATTAGAAGTTATTACTAACTAACTTCCCCCTAGCTTACTAAGAATATTTATAGTTTCCTTAAGTTTATAAACTATTATAAGGTTTTTATATTTTAATATAATATTATTATAAAGCTTTTAAACTACCTAACTTAGAAATTAGTTCTTTTTAACTGGAGACTAGAATAGTAGGAGGCTTTCCTTATACTGAAATAACTTTTCGCTATAAAACTAATTCTGCAGATATTTAACTCTGACATTCTAATAATAGTAGAGATAGACTATTTAGAGTATACTCTAAGAGGTATATTAATTTAAGCTGATAAGACTGGAGTGAAGCACCTAGTAGCTTTCCACTCCTAATACTTAATCCCCACAGAGTTTAATTATCTAATCTATAATAAGGAACTCCTTATAATACTAAAATATTTATAGATATAGAAAGTAGAGCTATAGAGCATTAGGAGGTTTAAGGTCCTTACTAATTATAAAAACTTTAAGTATTTTATAAAGAAATAATAGCTTATAGAGAGGTAAAGCTAGTAGGTAGAGAAGTTATCTTAATATAATTTTTATTTTAAATACTAGCTGGACGTCTAGGTAGTAGCTTCTAATATTCTCTCCCAGAGGGAATAGGATACTCCTAAAGAGTAAAATAATAAGAAATAATAAGGATAAGTAATATAAATTATTCTGGATACTATTATCCTTATAAAGCTTTAGGTAGAGTATATAGATATTATTAGTGTTTAGGTTTTTGAAGGAAGATTAGACCTGTAAGAGATATAGAATTATATTACTGAGAGAGACTTTTTATACTAATAGATTTTTATAATAGTCTAGTAGGGAGAGTATAGCTTCCCCCCTGATCTCTATATTAAGATCTAGATTACTAAGTATATTATTAAAATACTGGGATAGCTTACTTTCAGAGAGAGACTTTAAATACTAAGTAGTAAAAAGAGTAATAGCCTCCTTAATAAACTTAGAATTAGATTAGTATAGAAATTATATAATTTCTCTCTTATAGGCTACCTAAGGTATAATAATATACTAGAGATTATAAGCTGATAGTTCTACTAACCTAGATAGTTATAAAATATCTACTAATTTATATATAACTATAATATATATAGAGGTATTTATATCTAGAGGCAGACTAAGAAGGAATTCCTAAAACTCCTACTAGTATCTAACTAATTATATTCTAATCTATTAATAGACTTTATTACTAACTTACTTCCTATAAAAAAATAAGGTAGTTATTACCTCTAGGTTATTATTAATTAACTAAGTAAAATCTCTATATTAGAAGAGATAGATATAATAGAGATAGAGATATATACTTAATAGTTCCTTAGTTACTACTATAAGTTCTATAAAATACTATACTCTATTATGAATGATAGAAAGTCTAATTGAGTAAGTTACTTCTAGAAGGAGTTTTATAGGTTAATAGATATTATATACCTACTAAATATTAATTACTATCCGCAGACTAATAGGATTATAGAATAATATAACTAGAAGATCTAAATAATTTTGAAGGTATTTACCTACTAATCTTAGGATAACTAAAGTAACCTACTACCTATTATATAGTTAACCCTCCGTAACTAGCAGTATAGTATAATAGAGACTATATCTTTCTTTATAGATTATAAATATTATATTAACCTTATCCTAATCGCTAAGGAGCATGCAGAACTACCTAATAGTAATGAGACTGCAACCTACTAGCTAGTTAAGAGAATATAGTTAGTAATAATATATATCTATATAGAGATAGCTACTACTTAGTAGAGGTTAGAAACTCAGGCGAATAGAATCTAGTCCCCTGCAGATTAATATTAAGTTAATAATAAAATATAGTTAAATATATCTAACTATAAGTTACTAAAGCTAAGCTAAAAGCTAGCCTAGCTATACTATAAGTATATAGTAATAAAGATCCTCTCACTATATATTATAAAGCTGGATACTTTAGGGTCTATTTACCTACAGTTTTATATGGATTTACTCCAGAGAGCTGCTACTAATCTGCTACCTAGGCAGGTTATAATTGATAGCTAGCTACTACTACTAGTGGATAATAATAAGGAGGTTAAATAGCTAGTTAAAAGTATTCTTACTGTAAGAATATACTAAGTGGAGAGAGAATACTAATAAGAGGCCCTTATTAAATAGGAAGGATATATAAACTCTATATAGAAGCCTGTTAATACTATTATAGATATAGCAACCCTGGAGCGGTATAAGGTGATATATAGGCTAATTACAGATAATAATAGAGACCCAGCCTACAGCCTCCAGCTGGGCAGCAGCTGGGGAGGAGGGGGGTAATATTACAGGCTATACCTAAATATCCAGCTAGGGCTATACCTAGGCATCCGAAGCTAACTCCCTCGCTCGAGTGGGGCCCTAATAGACCCTATATAGCATTATATATACAGACTTTTCTATACACTTATAAAAGCTTCTCTTTTACTCCTTAGTTCTAAATAAACAGTATTTTACGCCACCTTCCGGTTAAATAAGTTTAGATCTAGCCCTTCATAGTAACTTAATAATAAAGTCTAAGGAAATTAATTTCTAGAGTTTTTAAGATATTAGTAGGAATTATAATTTACTATAAAGTTTATATTAACTAAACTTACTTTTTAGGTAAGTTTTATAATCCTTAATTATATTAATTTTATTTTATCTTATAACCTTTTTATTATAATATTATTAAATCTTTTTAAATATTTTAGTAACTCTTTAATATCTATATACTAATATATTATAAATATTTCTAATTATCTTAAATATTATTCTTCTAGTTATACTAATATTAACTTATCTAGTAATTAAAAATAGCTTCTATATAAACATAAAGTTTCTATTTATATATATTTGTAGGATAATTTATATTTCTTTTAGTATTAGGATATTATAGTTTAGTGTTTAATTAAATATATTAGCTTTTCTATTTTCTATTTCTTTATAGTAGATAATATAAAAATTAAATTCTAACAGAAATTCTAACTATCTAATCTATCACTTATTAAGATTCTTAAATATTATAGAATATATAGAATTCTTATAGTTAATATAGATCTAAACTTTATATTTAGTTCCTAAAAGTTATAATCTCTATTTTTACAATACTTTAATAATAACTATAAGTTCTATATTATAAATCTAGTAGTTAAATTTTAATTTACTAAATTTATATAAATAGAAAATATAAAGATATAATATTCTTTTTATATCTTATTATCCTAATTATCCTCCTATTATATAGTCTGAAATATTAGTCTTAATTTTAAATAGTTTATTAGAGTCTGGAATTATAAAAATAGATTCTGAGATAATTTAGTTTTTAATTTCCTAGAATATTTATTCTTATCTATTAATCTAATTAAACTTAATATTTATTTATATAAATCTAGTAAGTAAGATTATTTTCTTTATATAATCCTTAAGGAATCTTCAGTAAAAGTTAGTAAATCTAAGGAAAACTTAGATTTCCTTAATATTTATCAGTCTAAGCTAATTCTTAACTATCTAGATCTTCTTAGTTAATATCTTAATTATATTTAGTATAATAGTAAATTCTAAATATTCTATTTATTATATATAAAATTTACTTTTCTCTAGTTTAATTAGTAGTTTAGCTTACTATAATTTCTAAAGTATTTAATAAATATATTCCTTATATTCTTTAAATATCCTTAAATAAATAAGGATATTATTAAAATATATTATATACAAAATATCTAGGTATTTATATAGTATATAATTAATTATAGATTAGAATATTATAGATATATTAGTAACTCTTAAAAATATTATAAAATACTTATCAAGTTCTTTTCTTATTCTGAAAGTAGGTTTCTATTTTTTATTTTCTTTAATTTAGATAAAATTATAAGCTCCTTCAAGGTTAAAAGCTATAAACTAATTAGCTCTATAAAGTTAATCTTATAATTCTAATATAAATAATAATAAATAATAGTTCTTAATAGTTATATTATTAAGTTATTAATAATTAATATACAATTATAACTTACTAGTTTTCTTAAGTATAAATAGAATTAAACTTCCTACTAATAATATTAAATATTTAATATAAACTGTCTTAAGATATTTATTAATATACTTATTAAATACTTCTATTTCTACTTAAATAAGTCTATAGATTTTACTAAATCTAGATTTCTTTTCGTCCTTTAAAGGGATCTTATAATTATAGCTTATATACTCTAGTAGCCTAATTTTAAGTTCTTCTGTAAAAGGTTATTTATAAATCTGGTATTTATTGGGGATAGTCTAAAGTTAATCTATCTTATTATTAATTCTTACTACTACTATAATATCTAATATCTAGGCTACTATATTCTTAATCCTAAAGTAAATAATAAATTTTTATACTCTCAGAGTTATACCTAATTTATATAGGATCTTATTATCTAGAGAGTCTTTAGAAACTAAATCTTCCTATTAGACATAGCTAATTTTCTAATTTATCTATAAGTTATTCTTTTATAACTATAAAGTTCTTAAGATAATCTCTTAATTACCTATCTCTATTATATTAAAGATATAGTCTTCCTTTTAGTTATAGTAGTTTAAAGGGAGGTATATAATCTCTAAGTTAATAATATCTCTACTATACTTAATAGTTTCTCTTTTAATAGTATATAGTTAGTATAATTTAGTTTTTATTATCTATAGAATCTATTATTTATTTACTATTTATAATAATATAAAGTTTCCTTAAATATTATAATTAATTAGAATTTATATCTTATATCTATTTACTATAATATTAAGATAAAAGTGTTTATTCTTATATTCTACTATTACTAAATATAATAATGTTATCTGAAATATTTTTCTTTATCCTTATTCAGTAGGTAAATCTAGTTTTTTAACTACTTATAATATCTCTATTTTAATATTATTCTACTTTTATAATAATAGGTTATAATCCTTCTTTCTTAAAGTATCTTACTAAATATTAATTCTTTATATTTTAACACTAATAGTATAGATCTATCTTTAGTATCTTTTTCTTATTCCTTAAGTTTATTACGTTAATAATACTATTTTCTTACTTTATTAATATAGTAGATTATATAGTAATCTAATTTACAGTCTATCTATTTACTAATAATATTACTTATATATACTATAGAGTAATCTTCACTAAATGTAAATATTATAAAGTAGTTTTTATTAAAACGCTGAAGTTCCCAAAATAGTAAATCTATATTAAGATATATATTCAGAATTAGATTATCCTCAATTTATTATAGGAAGAATTATCTATCGAATTTATTACTAAGATATAATATATAATTATCTTATATATAATATATCTAAAAGATAGTTTAGTAAGCTAAATAAATAATTTATAGAAGTTTATAATCTATATTATTGAGGATTATCTAAGGATAGTTTAAAGTTTAGTTATTTAGAACTCTATAGAATATAATAAATTACTTATCTTAAGTTAAGTAAATACTCCAAATTCTAAATTACTTACTTTTATTACTACCTAGTTACTATAAGATAGAGGATTCTAAGCTTTTAATAATATTATTATCTAACTTAATACTATTATTAATTAACTTAAATAGGTTACTTAGGTTAATATAAATTCCTAAGCTAACTTTAATAAATCCTTACTGGTAGAAGTTATTAAGTTATTTCTTAATTTTATATTCTAGCTTATTATATTTAACTATAGTAAGAATCTTAATTAGTATCTTATTACTTATTTTAAGTAGTTATATAAAAGTTTAAGTAAGAAGTAAGTTTCCTCTAGTATTAATTCTCTACTAAATCTAATACTAAATTCTCTATAGAAGCTATCTATTAAGTATTTAACTAATCCTATAGTAAAATGCTCTCTCAGCTGTCTATAGTTATAAGATTACTACTTTATTTTCTTATATCCAGTCTTATTCTGAGACTAGTATAAAGTTTTCTTCTATCTTAATATTAACTATTACTAGTATCTTTTTAAGATAGTATCC
Source organism: Colletotrichum lindemuthianum (assembly GCA_001693025.2). Lineage (NCBI taxonomy): Eukaryota > Fungi > Ascomycota > Sordariomycetes > Glomerellales > Glomerellaceae > Colletotrichum > Colletotrichum lindemuthianum. Next base: position 50,163 of record MASP02000861.1, on the reverse strand, counting down.
TAATTATCTAGAAAGATTCTTAAAATACTATTCTATATTATTTTTAGATCCTTAGTATATAATATAAATATTATTAAAATAGACTATTCTGATTAGAGAGATATAAAGTATTTTCTTCTTAGTAATATTAACTTATTAAGTTTATTTAGATACTAACTAAAATTATTATCCTTATTACTAATATTTAAGTAAGTAACAGTCTTTAGCTATATATTCTAGTTTATTATAATTATAATACTTAAAACCTTATTATTTATTTTCTTTAATAGTAATTTTAGTAGTAAAGTCTATAAGTCTACTATAGTAGCTATAAGATATACTTATTTATAGAGTAAATTATTATTTAGTTTCCTAATTATTATATTATTTCTAGTAGTTATATAGTAGGTCTTAGTACTTATATCCACGATTAGGTTATTAAAACTATTACTATTCACTTTTCTCATAATAATACTTAAAAAGTTAGTTATTAATCTTAATAGTAAGTTTTATATATATAATAAAGTTGCTAGATCTATCTTACTTAATAAATTTATCTTTAATATCTTCTTTTAATGTTTAGTAGAATATAAAAATCTTAATATTATTAATATAGTTAAATTAAGTATAGATATATCTAAATTCAGCTATATAGTATATAACTATACCTTTCTACTTAAAAGCTACTAGATCTTATTTATACTATTATTACTTATCTAATTCTTAGAATAGTAAGATTAGAATATTTTTAAAACTATAATAATCTATAAAGATAATCTAAATCTCTAACTTAAAATTATTCTAGTTATAAGTAAGGAAATTAGTAAGATAAAATTTAAATTATATAAAAGCTCTTCCTTTCAGAAATAAGATAGTATAGATATTACAGGCTATATCCGGATGTCCAGCCAGAGCTATGCCCAGGTATCCAAAGCTAACCCCCTCCCTCAGGTGGGGCCCCAGTAGGCCCCATATAGCACTATATATACAGACTTTTCCACACACTCATAAAAGCTTCTCTTTTACTCCTTAGTTCTAAATAAACAGTATTTTACGCCACCTTCCGGTTAAACAAACCTAGGTCCAGCCCTTCACATATTTAGAACTCAGTTTTATTCACTATATAGATAATATTAAGTAGAATACAGCTCCCCACTAGTTAAGCATACAATCTAGTTAAACGCAGCTCCTAGGATATAACACTATATAACAGGCAACTAATATAAAGAACGATAGAAAGTATTAAAGCTCCTTAGGATACTCCCACAGGCAGCAACCCTATAAGTAAATTACTTCAGTAGTAGTTATAATATACCTTAAACCCTCTCTACTAGAGGATTAATAAGCTCTCGCATAAGTTAGCAAAACAAGATACTATAATAGGTAGTAACCCCCAGGTAACTACCATAACAGACACCTCTAGCCTACATTAGGATACTCTAGTAACCCCCAGAATAATATCTATTAGGATAATAACCCTTAAGGTTAATAACACCACTACACCCCTACTAGTAGCTAACTACTAAAGGAAGCTTCTTCCCCTACCTCTAAAATTTTTAGGTAAGCAGAAGGAATACTAAGTATAAGCCTAACAGATAAAAACTAAGCTTAAGATTAACTACTACTTCTTTAATAATAATCAGGAACGCTAGTATCTAATTTACTCCTACTTAGACTCTAATCCTCAGTAGGTAATTAAAACCTTCTATATAGTAGAAAAGCTAGAGAACTCCTATAATCTAAATAATTTTATAAATTACCTAGATAGAACTTACCTAAACCCTAACAGTCAACTCCACACTATTACCTAGCTATAAAACCTCAGATAGAAAGAAAATAAATACCTAACTACCTTTCTATTCTAATTTAAAAAAACTCTAGCTAACACTAGAAAGTATATATAGCTAGATATAATCTAGATCTCCCTACTAAAAGCTACCCTACTCCCCCACCTCAAGAAGCTACTTATTACAATTAACCTTCCCACAGAGTATAGACTTTAATTATCTAAGATTCAAGATATAGCTTAGAAGCTTAAATATATAAAGGAAATACTAGTATACTACTAGCTGCCCCACTAGAAACCCACCGCCCATAATATAGAGAGTAATATTATAATAACTAAGGTAGTTAAGAAATAATAATAATACTAGAACTTTAGTAGCTCCTCCTCTACCTCCAAAGAACGCTCTAGAGACTACCAGGACACCTACTAATACTTTAAATATAGTAAGAAGGACCATATCTACAGAAACTACAGATCCTAAAAGTATAAGAAAACTAGTATAAAGGTTATAAAAGCTACAGCTACTCCAGATCACACTAAGGACAACCAGAAGGATAACACTACCCCACCTAACAACAATAAAGATTCAGGAAAAAAGTAACTCCAGAGCGAAATTAGACTCTAAAGCTAACTAAAGCAGAAATAATAAGATAAAAAAAATAACAAAAAAAGGAACAGATAAGTAATTAGTAGTTAGCTACTATTCAAACTAGAATTAATAGAAGTTACTCTATTAATATATTTATTAATATAAGCTGTAATATTTACATTATTATTAATACCTCCCTTATAAAGAAGCTTCACCTCCCACTAATTAATAAGTTAAAGAGATAGATAAGGAAATATACTACTAGGCTATCACTTAATAACACCTAGAGGATAACTATCCTAACTTTAGAAGTCAGTAACTATATATAGAAGATCTATACCTATATTATAGAGAACCTATAGCTACTCTTATATCTCAAGTAGCTATAGATAGAAGATAATCACATTATCTATAACACTGAAACCTAATAGATAACACACAGAAAAAGCAGTATAACAGTATACCTAAAACACCAAAATAAGCTAACACAGCTTAAAGAGATCCAGTCAGCTTAACTACTTAATACTAACTTATTTATATTTATCTATCAGTATACTATATAGCATACTAGTGAGGCATTAAGCCCCTACTAAATTATATCTATTAGTCTAGCAGATATTAAGAAAATATTAGCCCCAAAGGCGGAGGTGAACCTAAGAGATTATATCCTTACAAATATCTTAAAAGAATTCCCAGATCTTTTCTATCCAGATTCAGTATATTAGCTACCCCCCAGCTAACTAAAAATAAACTACCATATCCTATTAATCCCTAACAAGAAAGGATAGAAACTAAACCTCCTATAAAGACCCCTCTATAGTATATCATAAAAGGAACTTCTAATATTTAAGAAAACTCTAGAGAATTTACTTAATAAGGAATTTATTAAAATAAGCAGCTCCTCCATTAATACTCCAATCCTCTTTATAAAAAAACTAAATAGAGGAATATACTTCTATATAGATTACAGAACCTTTAATACTATTATAAAAAAGAACTATTACCCTCTCCTCTTAATATTAAAAACCCTCCAGAGGGTTACTACTACCTACTAGTATACTAAGCTTAATATTATTACCACATTCTATAAAATTAGAATCAACAAAGTAGATCAAGAAAAAATAACTTTTCAGACATATTACAGCCTCTTTAAATAGATAGTATACCCCTTCAGACTTACTAATACTCCCATTATATTTTAACAGTATATTAATAGCTACCTACAATAATTCCTAAATGACTTCATTATAGTATATATTAATAATATCCTTATTTACACTAATAGCTCACAAAACAAATATAAGAAGAAAATCCACTAAATACTCAGCCACCTTACTAATATAAACTTTAAATTAGATCCTAAGAAGTGTAAATTCTTAATTATTATAGTTAAATATATTAAATATATTATAATAGCTAGAAAGAGTCTCTCTTATAATCCTGAGAAATTAGAAACTATTACTAACTAACTTCCTCCCAGCTTACTAAAAGATATTTATAATTTCTTTAAGTTTATAAACTACTATAAGGTCTTTATACTTCAGTATAGCATTATTATAGAGCCTTTAAACTATCTAACTTAGAAGTTAGTTCCTTTTAACTGGGAATTAAAGTAGCAGGAAGTTTTCCTTATACTGAAATAACTCTTTACTATAGAATTAGTCTTATAGATATTTAACCCTAATATTCTAATAACAGTAGAAACAGACTATTTAGAGTATACCCTAGGAGGTATATTAACTTAAGCTAATAAGGCTAAAGTAAGGCACCTAATAGCTTTCCACTCCTAACGCCTAACCCCCATAGAGTTTAATTACCTAATTTATAATAAGGAACTTCTTACAGTACTAGAATATTTACAGACGTGGAGAATAAAGCTATAGAACACTAAGAGATTTAAAATCCTTACTAACTATAAAAACCTTAAGTATTTTATAAAAAAATAATAACTTACAGAGAGGTAGAGTTAGTAAGTAGAGAAGTTATCTTAGTATGATTTTTACCTTAAATACCAGTCAGACACTTAGGTAGTAGCCTCTAACACCCTCTCCTAGAGGAAATAGAATACCCCTAAAAGGTAGAATAACAAGAAATAATAAAGATAGATAATACAGATTATTCCAGACGCTATTATCCCTACGGAACTTTAGGTAGAATATATAAGTATTATTAGTACTTAGGTTTTCAAAAGAAAACTAAATCTATAAGAGATATAAAACTATACTACTAAGAGAGACTCCTTATACTAATAAATCTTTATAGTAGTATAATAGAGGGAGTATAACTTCCCTTCTAACTTCCATATTAAGGTCCAGATTACTAAGTATATTATTAATATACTAAGATAGCTTACCTTCAGAGAAAAACTTTAAATACTAGATAGTAAAGAGAGTAACAGCCCCCTTAATAAACTTAAGACTAAATTAATATAGAAATTATATAATTCCTCCCCTATAGACCACCCAGAGTATAACAGTATACTAAAGATTGTGAGCTAATAGTTCTACTAGCCTAAATAGTCACAGAGCGTCCACTAATTTATATATAACTATAATATATACAAAAGTATTCACATCAAGAAGCAGGCTAAAAAAGGATTCCTAAAGCCTCTACTAGTACCTAACTAATTACATTCTAATTTGTTAATAGACTTTATTACTAACTTACCCCCTATAAAAGAATAAAGTAGCTATTACCTCTAGGTTATTATTAATTAACTAAGTAAAGCTCCTACATTAGAAGAGATAGATATAATAGAGATAGAAATATATACCTAGCAGTTCCTTAGTTGCTACTATAGATTCTATAGAATACTATACTTTATTATAAATAATAGAGAGTCTAACTAAGTAAATCACTTTTAGAAGGAATTCTATAAATTAATAGATATTACATACCTGCTGAATATTAGTTACTACTTACAGACTAATAGGATTACAGAATAGTATAATCAGAAGATTTAAGTAGTTTTAAAAATATTCACCTACTAATCTTAAGATAACTAAGGTAACTTACTACCTATCATATAGTTAGCCCTCTATAACCAGCAGTATAGTATAATAGGAACTACACTTTTCTTTATAGATTATAAATATTATATTAATTCTATTTTAGTCGCTAAGAAGTATACAGAACCACCTAATAGTAATAAAGCTATAGCCTACTAGCTAGTTAAGAGAATACAGTTAGTAATAACATATATCTATATAGAGATAGCCACCACTCAGTAGAAATTAGAAACCTAGATAAATAAGATCCAGTTCCCTATAGATTAATACTAAGTTAGTAATAAAATATAATTAAATATATCTAACTATAAATTACTAAAACTAAGCTGAAAACTAGCCTAGCTACACTATAAGTATATAGTAGTAAAGATCCTCTCGCTATATATTATAAAGCTAAATACCCTAGAGTCTATTTACCTACAGTTCTATATAAATTTACTCTAGAGAGCTGCTACTGATCTACTATTCAGGCAGGTTATAGTTAATAGCTAGCCGCCGCTGCTAGTGGATAACGATAGGGAGGTCAAATAGCTAGTTAAAAACATTCTTACTGTAAGGATACACTAAATAGGAAGAGGATATTAATAAGAAGCCTTTATTAAATAGGAAGGATATATAAACCTTATATGGAAGCCTATTAATGCTATTACAGACATAGCAGCCTTAGAGTAGTATAAGGTAATATATAGGCTAATCGCAGATAACAACAGAAACCCAGCTTATAGCCCCCAGCCGGGCGGCAGCTAGGGAGGAGGGGGGTAATAGTACAGACTATACTTAGATATCCAGCCAGGGCTATACCTAAGTATCTGAAGCTAACTCCCTCCCTCAGGTGGAGCCCCAGTGGGCCCTATATAGTATTATATATACAGACTTTTCCACACACTCGTGAAAGCTTCTCTTTTACTCTTTAGTTCTAAATAAACAGTATTTTACGCCACCTTCCAGTTAAACAAGCTCAGGTCCAGCCCTTCACAATAGATAACTTATTTAGTTTTATTCTTAAAACTGAAATTATAAAACTAATAGTAAACTCTAACTTAAGTAAGAAATTCCTTAAAATATCTAGAAGTTCTATTAAAAGCTTATAGTAAGTTAAGTTAAAATTTCTTACGTAATTTAACTAGAATCTAGATAATATTAGTAGTAATATAAAGGATATTAACTTCCTACTAAAAAGTGAGGAATTATTACTAATTCAGATTATTATAGAGATTCTACTAAAATTAGGTAATTTCTGCAGTATTACTATTAATAATCTTCTATATTTTAGCTATATCTCTATTAGTTTTTTAAATTTATTATATAAGTTTAGTAATATTATCCTCTTTATTACTAGAAGGTTTAATATCTTTTATTTCTTAGTCTAGAGACTTAATAGATTATTTACTTTTAGGAAATATTTCCTGAGAATTAGAAGAGATAGAAAGAGTTTAGTACTTAGTAGATATAATAATATTCTTTTCAAAATACTATTAAGTAAGCTTTATAAGGTTAACTTACTAAATAGAAGTAATTAAAATATTATAATTAGCTTTAAGTTTAATAGAGGTAAGTCTATTAGTAGTAAGCTAAGACTATAATATATAAGTAATAATATTATTATAATACTAATAAGATTAGGTTTTTAGGGTTCTTAGTAATTAAGTATAAGTTTAATAAGAAGATTAAGTGATAAAGTTAGGAATTTCTAAGGATAATTATAAAGTTAATTACTAAAAAACTATAGAAGTTTAGCTTTAAGCAGACTTAAGCTTATTCTATATATAAGTTTGTAATACTATAGGTTTTCCTACTTCTATTAATATCATATTATTTTTTACTAATCTAAAGGTGAGAAGTAATTACTATCTATAGGTTAGTAATTATTTAGCTCTACTAATTACTTCGAGAATCTACTAATTAATTACTTACTCTATAAAGTAATTACTTATCTCTTATTATTACGTAATTTGTACTATAGTTCCTCTATAGTTTAGTATTGTGATGGGCCTGGAGGCTATGAGGCTATATGTGGCTATAGGGCTAACTAGGCTGTACGGAGAGGCTACGTAGCTACTGGCTGTATATAAAGCTACAGCTCTATATAGTTACGTATTTAAACTGTAGCGTAGCAAGCTAGTTACAGTAGTAATAGAAGCTAGTTTTTCCCTTTAATTTTTTATCCCTTTTAGTATAGTTATATAGTTATTACTATAAAGCTATTATAGCTACTTTTTTATAAAGTTCTTTTATTTGTTTTTATTATTATTATTCTACTCTATTTTAATAGAGATCTATCTAGAGTCTCACTTTATTTTAATAAGGATCTATCTAGAATCTCACTCTATTTCAATAGAGGTCTATCTAAAGTCTCACCCTATTTCAATAGAAGTTTATCTAGAGTCTCACCCTATTTTAATGGAGTTTCTATCCAGGATTTATACTTATTACTTCCTTTTCATTAAGGCTGTAATAAGTGGATATTTCTATACTATCTAAACGAACCTGCTGCTAGGCTAATAGACTAACTAACCTATTTACAGACTAACATTATTAACTATATTTAAATATAACTGTTTATTTAACTACTACAGCCTTATAGATACTATAGATCCTACGGATATTATAGATTATATAGAGGCTATAGTTATATAGATACTACAGCTTCTGTAGGCTATAGCTACAGCTATATATATAGCGAAAGTATCGAAAATTAATAAAAGCAACAAGAAGGCTAGCCACATATACTACAGCTATATAGGCCACAAAAGCCACAGATCCTACAGATATCACGGATACTACAGATACTACAGATCTTACAGATCCCTCAAATAAACTCTTAAAAATCATAAAAATAACAGCTACAGCTATATTAATTGATTTATAAGACCTACAGTAACACGTATAGCTATAGCTACGTAGGCTATAACTACATTATAGCCATAAGTATACCACTCTAGGGCCCTCGAGGCCTCACGAAAAAGAAGAATGAAACTCAACTGAATACAGCTCTACAGTTACGACGATTTATCAATTATTACATATGCAAGACTATATTAAAAATATCTAGTTTGAAAGGAAAGACCACTCTGGGGAGGAAGAATACCCCTAGGGGTAGTATATATACTATATATAGCGATTTTAATAGACCTCCAGCTAGGAGAGGTAATACTTATACATACAAAAGTAGTTTATTAGTATAAACGATAAGAGCTTTATAGCTAAGGGATTATATACATACGTATATATAGCCGAGAGCTATAGTTTAAATCCGTTTTTCAACTTTTTTTTTACCCTGCGGAGCTAGTTAGGTTTTAGTTATTTTTGTCTGGATTTTTGAACGCGTGGAGACACAAACTTTCAAAAATAGGGAGGATTATAATAAGCCTGGAAGCTATAAAGCTATAGGTAGCTATAAGGCTAACTAAGCTATACAGAGAAACTACATAACTACTAACTATATATAAAGCTACAGCCTTATATAGTTACATATTTAAACTGTAGCATAATAAACTAATTATAATAATAATAGAAGCTAATTTATCCCTTCAATTTTTCATCCTTTTTAGTATAGCTATACAACTACAGCTATATAATTATTATAGCTATTCTTTTATAGGGTTCTTTTATTTATTTTTATTATTATTATTCTACTCCATTTCAATAGAAGTCCATCCAGAGTCTCACTCTATTTTAATAGAGGTCTATTTAGAATCTCACCCTATTTTAATAGAGGTCTATCCAGAGTCTCACCCTATTTCAATAGAGGTCTATCCAGAGTCTCACCCCATTTCAGTAGGTTCCTTATTATATTCTTCCCTTCATATATATAAAATATTCTATAGCTACTAGATACTTTATAACTCAGTCTTAATCTTATTAAGTTATAATAGTAAATTAGTATTTTAGTATTTATTAGTATTAATATTATATTATATAGTGTGTAGCGTTATATAAAGCTCTAGATTTATAATATAGTAATTACTTACTAATTACTACGTTACTAAGTTATAGCTAACGCCAGATACTAAGTATCTATAGCTAGTAGGCTATAGAGGGTTATTATAACCTATTAGAACTATAGAACTAAGGGGTATCCTATAGGATACCTAGTAGCTATAGGATCCTTATATATAAGATAATATAGAAATAATAAGGACTCCACTTAATATAGAAGAACTATAGTATAAGTTACGTAACGATAAGATAAGAATTATTTAGAATTAATATAATTTAGTATAAGTTAGAAACTAACAGATTATATTAGATTAATATAATCTAGAATAATTAAAAGAATATACTAACTAGCTGGAACTTATATATAAGATAAATTTAAGTATACTTAAGATTAAACTTCTATAGCTCTTTAGTAATTAACTTTATAATTATCTTTAGATACTTCTAGCTTTATCCCTCAATCCTCTTATGAAACTTATATCTAATTACTATAAACTCTAAAAATCTAATCTTATTAATATTATAATAATATTATTATCTCTATATTATAATCTTAACTTACTATTAATAAACTTACTTCTATTAAATCTAAAGCTAACTATAATATTTTAATTATTTCTCTTTAGTAAATTAACTTTATAAAACTTACTTAATTGTATCTAGGAAAGAATATTACTGTATCTACTAAATACTAAACTCCTTCTATCTCTTCTAGGTCTTAGTAAATACCTCCTAAAAGTAAATAACCTATTAAGTTTCTAAACTAGGAAATAAAAGATATTAAACTCTCTAGTAATAAAGAAGATAATATTACTCAACTTATATAATAACTTTAAAAAACTAATAGAAATATAGCTAAAATATAGGAGATTATTAATAGTAATACTATAGAAGTTACCTAACTCCAGTAGAATCTCTATAATAATCTAGATTAGTAGTAACTTCTCACTCTTTAGTAGGAAGTTAATATCCTTTATATTACTACTAATATTATCTAGATTCTAGTTAAATTACCTAAGAAATTTTAACTTAACTTACTATAAGCTTTTAATAGAACTTCTAGATACTTTAAGGAATTTCTTACTTAAGTTAGAGTTTACTATTAGTTTTATAATCTTAGTTTTAAGAATAAAGTTAAATAAGTTATTTACACTATTTTATTCCTTAAGGGAAAAATCCTTATATAGTTTAAACTTTATCTTACTAATTTCCTTACTTATAAATAGAATAATCTTAAGTTAGAAATTTAGACTATCTTTATAAATTATTATAACTTCAAAAATACTTTAATCTTACTATTCTAAAAACTAGATAAGTAATAATAGTATAAATAAGATTTTATAGATTTTAAATAGAAAGATATAACTATATACTATATAGCTAAATTTAGATATATTTATACTAAACTTAACTATACTAATAATATTAAGATCTTTATATTCTATTAAGAACTAAAAGAAAATATTAAAGATAAACTTATTAAGTAAGATAAACTTAGTAACTTTATTATATATATAGAACTTACTATTAAGATTAATAACTAACTCTTCAAATATCACTATAAGAAAAATAAATAATAATAATCTTAATAACCTAATAGTAAATATAAGTATTAAAAACTACTATATAACTATTAGAACTAATATAATAATTAGAAAATTAGATAATAATTTACCCTATAAATAAGTGTATCTTATAGCTGCTTTAGTAAACCTATAAATCTCACTACTAGAACTGCTACTAAAGATAATAAATAATAAAACTTTAAATACTATAATTATAATAAACTAAAATATATAGCTAAAAACTACTATTTACTTAAATATCAGTAATAAAGATAATAATTTCAGCTAATATCTAAATAAACTTAATAAATTAATATCACTAAGAAGAAAATACTTTATACCTCTCTAATCTAGATAGCTTATTTTCATAATATTTATATTATATACTAAGAATCTAAAGATAATAAAGAATAATACCCTAAGAATCTTTCTAAATAATTAGAATATTATACTAAAAAGATATTAATAATAATTAATATTAAGAAAGAAGAAAACTTTATACTAATCTCAGAGCGAGACTAAATATAAGAAAATAAAATAGTAATTCTATAGCTATAAGTAACTAAGAGAGAATTTTACTATAGAATTAGTTAAATACCTAATAGATAACTTCTATAGAGAATCTAGTATTAAATTAAGTAGAAAACTAATCCTAAAGGAACCCTACCTCTCACTTAAGTTTTTAAATAACTACTTAAAGTAAGTAATAAGATACTAATAAAAATTCTCACTATAATTAAATATAATAAACTGGAACGTAAAGTTAAGAAATAACTTAATAATTTCTATTAGTAAGAACTTATCGAAATTAGCCTAAGAATCTATATGAACTTAAGTAACCTATATAAGTTAATTAATAATAATATTAAGCTAGATAATAATACTATTAAAAACTTAGAATTCTCTATTTTATAGTAACTAAATAGTAATAAAAATAAGTAACTTAGAATTTAGAATATTTACCTAACTTAAAATAAGTAATTTATTATATTCTATAGAGTTCTAAGTAACTAGACTCTAAACTACTTTGAAATAATCCTCTATAATATAGACTATAAACTTCTATAAATTAATTATCCAGTTTATTAAACTATCTTTTAAGTATATTATATATAAGATAATTATATATTATATTTTAGTAATAAATTCAACAGATAGTCTTTTCTATAATAATTCAAAGATAATCTAATTCTAAATATATATCTTAATATAGATTTACTATTTTGGAAACTTCAGTATTTTAATAAAAACTACTTTATAATATTTATATCCAGTAAAAACTACTCTATAGTATATATAAATAATATTATCAGTAAATAGATAGACTGTGAATCAGACTATTATATAATCTACTATATTAATAAAGTAAGAGAATAATACTATTAACGTAGTAAACTTTAAGAATAAGAAAAAGATACTAAAGATAGATTTATACTATTAATACTAAAATATAGAGAATTAATATTTAGTAAAATATTTTAAGAAGGAAGGATCGTAACTTACTATCACAAAAATAGAATAATATTAGAATAGAAGTATTATAAGTAGTTACAAAACTAGACTTACCTACTAAATAAGAATAAAGAAAAGTATTTTAGATAATATCCTTATACTTAGTAATAGTAGAATATAATAATAAACACTTTCACCTTAATATTATAGTAAATAGATATAAGATATAAATTCTAATTAATTATAACGTTTAAGGAAACTTTATATTACTATAAATAGTAAATAAATAATAGATTCTATAAATAATAAAAACCAAATTATATTAGCTGTATACTATTAAAAAGAAAATATTAAGTATAGCGGAAGTATTATTAACTTAGAGATTATATACCTCCCTTTAAACTACTATAGCTAGAAGGAAGACTATATCTTTAATATAATAGAGATAAGTAATTAAGAAATTATCTTAGGAATCTTATAGTTATAAAGAAATAACCTATAGATAAATTAGAAGACTAACTATCTCTAATAGAAAAATTTAGTTCCTAAGAACTCTCCAGATAATAAGATTCTATATAAATTAGAAATAACTATAAGAGTATAAAGATTTATTACCTACCTTAAAATTAAAAATATAGTAGCCTAGACGTTAAATATTATAGTAGTAGTAAGAATTAATAATAAAACAGATTAACTTTAGACTATCCCCAATAAATACCAGATTTATAAATAACTTTTTACAGAAGAACTTAAAACTAAACTATCAGAATATATAAGCTATAATTACAAGATCCCTTTAAAAGAGAAGAAGAAACCTTAATTCAGTAAAATCTATAGACTTAGTTAAATAGAAATAAAAGTATTTAATAAGTATATCAATAAATACCTTAAGAAAAATTATATTAAATATTTAATATTACCAGTAGGAAGCCTAATCCTATTTATACCTAAGAAAAATAATAAGCTATAACTTTATATTAATTATTAATAACTTAATAATATAATAATTAAGAACTAATATTTATTATCCTTTATATTAAAACTATAAGATTAACTTTATAAAACTAATTAGTTTACAGCTCTTAATCTCAAGAAAACTTATAATCTTATTTAAATTAAAGAAAGTAAAAAATATAAAACTACTTTTAGAATAAAAAAGACTTTATAAATACCTAATAATATCTTTCAGACTTACTAATATACCTATAATATCCTAATCTATAATTAACTATATACTATATAAATACTTAGATATTTTTTATATAGTATATCTTAATAATATTCTTATCTACCTAAGAATACTTAAAGAATATAAAGAATATATTTATAAAATACTTTAGAAACTATAGTAAGCTAAACTACTAATTAAACTAGAGAAAAGTAGATTTTATATATAATAAGTAGAATATTTAGAATTTACTATTATACTACATATAATTAAGATATTAACCCAGAAGATCCAGGTAGTTAAGAATTAATCTAGACTATTAAACGTTAAAGAAATCTAAGCTTTCTTTAGATTTACTAATTTTTACTAAAGATTCATTAAGAATTATATAAAGAAAGTAATCCTACTTACTAAATTTATATAAAAAGATATTAAGTTTAATTAGACTAATAGATAAGAAGAAATATTTTAGAATATTAAGAATTGAAATAGGGTGAGACTCTGGATAGACCTCTATTAAAATAGGGTGAGACTCTGGATGGATCTCTATTGAAATAGAGTGAGACTCTAGATAGACCTCTATTGAAATAGGGTGAAACTCTAGATAGACCTCTATTAAAATAGGGTAGAATAATAATAATAAAAACAAATAAAAGAACCTTACAAAAAAGTAGCTATAATAGCTATATAGTTGTAACTATATAGCTGTATTAAAAAGGGGTGAAAAATAAAGAGAAAAACTAACCTCTATTTTGCTACTGTAACTAGCTTACTACACTATAGTTAAATATATAGTTATGTAAGGCTGTAGCTTTACGTATAGTTAGTAGCTATATAGCTTCTCTATATAGCCTAGTTAGTTTTATAGCTTACTTATAGCCTTATAGCTCCCAGGCTTATTATAATCCTCCCTATTTTTGAAAGTCTGTATTCCTACGCGTTCAAAAATCCAGATAAAAACAAAAACCTAACTAACTCTATAGAGTAAAAAAAAAGTTGAAAAATGGATTTGAACTATAGCTTTCGGCTATACGTATATATATATGTAATTTTTTAGCTATACTATTTATTATTTATACTAGTAAACTACTTTTATATATATAAGTATTATCTCTCCTGGCTGGAGGTCTATTAAAGTTGCTACATGCAGTATATACTACCCCTGGGGGTATTCTTCCTCCCCAGAGTGGTTTTTCCTTTCGAACTAAGTATTTTTAATGTAGTCTTATATATATAATAATTGATAAATTGTTGTAACTATAGAGCTATATTCGGTTAAATTTCCTTCTTTTTCGTGAGACTTTAAGAGCTTTAGGGTAGTATATATATAGCTGTAATATAGCTATAGCTATATATATTGCTGTAGATTTTGTGAATTGATTAATATAGTTATAGTTATTATTTTTGTGATTTTCAGAGGTTTATTCGAAGGATCCGTAAGATCTATAATATCTATAGTATTTATAATATCTATAGGATCTATAGCTTTTATAGCTTATGTAGCTGTAGTATATATAGCTAGCTTTCTTGTTACTTTTATTAATTTTCGACGCTTTCGCTGTATATATAGTTGTAGCTGTAGCTTAGAGAAGCTATAGTATCTATATAGCTATAGCCTCTATATAATTTATAGTATCTATAGGATCTATAAGGTTATAGTAATTAAAGAAATAGTTATATTTAAATATAGTTAATAGTGTTAGTCTGTAAATAGGTTAGTTAGTCTATTAACCTAGCGGCAGGTCTGTTTAAATAGTATAGAAGTATTCACCTATTACAACCTAAAAGGAAGTAATAAGTATGAATTCTGGATGGATCTCTATTGAAATAGGGTGAGACTCTAGATAGACCTCTATTGAAATGGGGTGAGACTCTGGATAGACCTCTATTGAAATAGGGTAAGACTCTAGATAGACCTCTATTGAAATAGGGTGAGACTCTATATAAACCTCTATTAAAATAGAGTAAAATAATAATAATAAAAACAAACAAAAAAACCTTATAAAAGAGTAGCTATAATAGCTATATAGCTGTAGCTATATAGCTATACTAAAAAGGAGTGAAAAATAAAAGGAAAAACTAGTCTCTATTTTACTACTGTAACTAGCTTACTACATTACAGTTAAATATATAGCTACGTAGGGCTGTAGCCCTATATACAGCTAGTAGCTACATAGCCTCTCTATATAGTCCAGTTAGCCTTATAGCTTACCTATAACCTTATAGCCTCCAGGCTTATCACAGAATTAGGTTATCTTAGAATCTATTCTTATAATTCCAGACTCTAATAAACTATTTAAAGTTAAGATTAGTTTTTCAGACTATATAATAGGAGGATAATTAAAATAATAAGATATAAAAGAAATATTATATTTTTATATTTTCTATTTATATAAATTTAGTAAATTAGTATTTAACTATTAAATCTATAATAAGAAACTTATAATTATTATCAAAATATTTCAAGAATAGAGATTATAACGTTTAGGAACCAAATATAAAATTTAGATCTATACTAACTATAAGAATCTTATATATTTTATAATATCTAAAAACCTTAATAAGTAATGAATTAGATAGTTAGAATTTCTTTCAGAATTTAACTTTTATATTATCTACTATTAAGAAATAGAAAATAGAAAAACTAATATACTTAGTTAAGAACTAAACTATAATATTCTAATACTAAAAGAAATATAGATTATCCTGAAGATAGATATAGATAGAAACTTTATATCTATATAGAAGCTACTCTTAATTACTAGATAAGTTAATATTAGTATAACTAAAAGAATAATATATAAGATAATTAGAAATATTTATAATATACTAGTATATAGATATAAAGAAGTTACTAAAATATTCAAAAGAATTTAATAATACTATAATAAAAAAATTATAAGATAAAATATAATTAATATAATTAAGAATTATAAAACTTACTTTAAAAGTAAATTTAGCTAATATAAACTTTATAGTAGATTATAATTCCTACTAATACCTTAAAAACCCTAGAAATTGATTTCTTTAGACTTTATTATTAAACTACTAAAATTATAAGAACTACTTACTAGAGTATATTATAATAATATTCTTATTATAGTAAAATAATTTACTAAATATACTTATTTTATTCTCTATAAGGAATTAAATATAGTAGAAAACCTTATATATATTTTCCTGAGAATTATTATCAGCTAATATAAACTACCTTAGGAAATTATATCTAATAGAAATAAACTCTTTATATCTAAGGTTTAGAAATTCCTAATTTTGTAACTTAAAGTAAAATATTACCTATCTACTATTTTCCACTTATAAACTAATAGCTAGACTAAATATATTAACTAGATCCTTAAAATCTATCTTAGATATTATATTAACTACTAATAAGATAATTAGATTATTTTATTACTAACAGTTTAATTTACTTATAATAGTATAGTAGGAGAAAATACTAAAGAATTACTTTTCTATCTTAATTATAAATTTAACTCCACTATATATAGAGAATTATAATAGGGAGAATAAATTATAAAAATAATAGTAGATATCTTAAATCTTTACACTCTTCAGAATAAACTTCTAAAAAAACTTAAATTTATTAAGTAATAAATATATAAATATATTAATATTTTAAGAATTAGAAAACTAATTTTTAAAGAGGAAGATAATATTTACCTCACTAGATAAAATATTAAGACTAAATAACTGAATAATAAATTAGATTTTAAGAAACTCAGACTATTTAAAATTCTTTACAAAATCTTAAATATTAACTATAAACTATTACTACTAAATACTATAAGATATTATCCAGTTTTTTATATTTCACTTCTTAAACTAACACTAAAAAGATATTATATACAAAATTATATTAAAGTTAATTCAGAATAAGAATATAAAGTAAAATAAATTATTAACTATATTAATTAATAAGATAATATAGAAATTTAATACCTTATCAAATAGAAAGAATATAGCTATACAGAAAATATATAGAAACTAGTATCTAATATTAGATATTTTGAAAAACTTTAAAAATACTAAAAATAATAAGTATATAAATCAACTATAATATCTATAATCTAGATTAATAAACTAGTTTATATTCAATATCTTTAACCTAAATATTAACTAGATAAAAAGCCTTAAGGGGATAAAATATTTCTATATCTAGAAACATTATACCCTAAAGAATAAGAAATCCCAAACTAGCTATTAACACCTCTAGAAATACTATTTATAATAAGAGATAATAAATTAAAACCTATCCTAAGTAGAAACTAGTTAGCTTTATTAGATACCCCCTATAAAGATAAGTTCTAAAGTATATATAACTTCTATATTTCTAAAGATAACTTCTCTACTTCTTACTTATCTACTAACTATATTCCCTAATAAATTAAATTAGAATCACACTCTTTCAGAAACCTCTTTTACTTTTAAAAAGAAGTTAAATAACTTAGGGTAGTTACTAATTATATCTATAAGACCTTAAAAGCCTCCTCAGTCTCTCATTCTTCTTACTCTACTTTCTTTTACTCCTTAAAGTAATATTTCACTAAAAAGATAAAGTTAATATAATATATATAGAAAAAAGAACTATTCAGTATTTATAAGTATTAGCTATATTACTACTATTATAACCTATTAGATTCTATATAATATACTCACCACACTATTTCAAATTAGTAAGATCTATTTTATATATATAATTATATTAGAAATAAGGAGAATATAGTATTATATTGTAACTTTAGTAATTAATAAGAAAACCTAATATTTAATAACTTTACTTAATCTGAACCTAATAACTTTTACGGAAATTAGGTTTTTAAATATAACTTAATATAATATTAGTAGTAGAAAAAGATAGAAGAATATAAAATAACTAGTAATCCTATCTAGAGGCTACTATATACTTATATTAGTCTTAAAGATAAAACTTTCAGAGGGGAGACCTAATATTATAACCTATTAGAATTATAAAACTAAGGGGTGTCCCACAGAATACCTAGCAGCTGCAGGATCTTTATATATAGAATAATATAGAAATAATAAAAACTCTACTCAGTATAGAAAAACTATAATATAAGTTATATAATAATAAAATAAGAATCATTTAGAATTAATACAATCTAGTATAAGTTAGAAGCTAACAGATTATATTAGATTAATATAATTCAGAATAACTTAAAAAATATACTAACTAGCTGGAACTTATATATAGGATAAGCTTAAGTATACTTAAGATCAGACTTCTATAGCTCTTCAGTAATCAACTTTATAATTATCTTTAGATACTCCTAACCTTATCTCTTAATCCTCTTATTAGACTTATATTTAATTACTGTAAGTCCTGAAAACCTAATCTTATCAGCACCATAATAATACTATTACTTATATATCGTAACCTTAACTTACTACTAACAGACTTACCTCTACTAAACCTAAGGCTAGCTATAATAAGGGTATACTACTATATATATAATATTATATATAGTTACTATATACCTTACAGTATAACGTAACTAACACTAGTAAATTTTCTTTTTATTATATATTCTAATATCTATCTATTTTTATAAAAAACAATACTTTTTGTAATCTATACCTTTTTGCCTAAATAATATCTAAATACCTATTTATCTACTCTACTTAAGTTACCTATTCCTCTATTTCAATAGTTATATAGTTTAAATTAATAAATCTCTTAAGGGTGTAGTTTAGCGTGCCTTTTATGAAGATATTAGTAATATTATTATCTCTATTAATCTACCGTACCTTATAGAGCTCATAGTGCTTATATAACTACCTTAATACTATAATATTAATTATTAGACGCTTCTCTTTAGTAATACTAAGCTTTATAAGGCACTTATAAAGTAAGTATAAGTTAATATATATAATAGTTAGAATCTAAAGAAGCTTTCAGTATTTAAGGATCTTCTTGAGTAATATAGCTATAATATAGGTAAAGTTTACGCTAGCTATTATAATATAAATCTCTAAAGTAAGTATACTCCTAGTAACTTTTTTACTTTTAGTAGATAAGTAGTATATAAAGTTGCTACAGAGGTTAAACTAGCTATTACTAATTACAGTCTCTTAGTCTAAAATTATAAATTTTAGTTAAAATAAAAGGTTAGTATTATTAGCAAAAAAGCTATTAACAATAACGTAAAAGTATATCTTAGAGAGGTTAAGTAGTATAAAGTTAAAGCCTTAGTTGAGATATTCTATTTACTACTTAAGTTATTTATTAAGTGTAGCAGTATTATCACTTAAGGGTTATTACTTTTACGCCGCACGTAAGAGGTTAAATAGAGCCTCCAGTTAGCATATAGAGGTAAGATATATACTACATATATATTATTTAATATATACTTTCTTTAGTATCTTAGGCGCAGTATATATATTAATAAAGGCTAGCTTTTACCTTTAGTGTTTTTAGTGTAAATAGAGGTAATTACTATAAAGTAATAGGATACCTCTATTAAACGTAAGGAATATAATCTCTAAAAGTATAATCTTAAGCTTCACTCTAAATAAGGCTTTTTTAAGCTCCTTATCCTCTCAACAAGAAAATATTATATTAGAGAAACTAAGAATATTATCAGTTTATATATTAATAAGGCTAAAGATATTATTTTAAGTATATAAAATAAGGAGGTATAAGTTATATATTAAAGTCCCTATTTATAACTTCTTCTTATAATATATAAAGTAAGTTACCTACTAGTAGGTTCCAGCTTTAGTGAAACTATAAAGTAGCTTAATAATAATTATTATAAAGTTTAGAGGATACTACCTTTTAAGGTATAAAAGCAGTTTAGCTATAATAAACCTTATAAGCTCTATTTTAGCTTAGATATAAATTTAGGTAATATTATAAAGCTATATTATTATATCCTTATACTTAAGGAGGATTAAGGTTATAGTTAAAATTAACTATTAGCTACTCTACTAGATTATTAGTAATTATATTAAAATCTCAAATCTGCCACAGTCTCCAAAGCCTTAAATTATAAGTCTTAACTTCTTATATACCTTATTAGTATTCTTTTTTTTAATCTTATTTATAATAAAAAACTTAAAAAGCTTATAGTTCTTATAGAGAATAAAGTTATATTAAATAATCTTTATAATATTATTATTAATAATACTCTTAACCTTCTTTTTAATTAACTTTTTAAATAGTAAGCTAGATATTATAATTACGCCTTTCATATAGAGGGTAGGTAAGAAAAATAAATCTAACTACTTCTTAGCTGTAAGGTATACTATAAAATAAACTTTTTAGTTAAACTCTAGAGGTAGTATACTAACCGTATACTTACAGATTATATAATTTAGAGACTTTAGTATAATCTAAATTATTTATAGTTAATATAGTAGATTGCTAACTACTAGGGGGAGAAGAATATTATTATCTCTTAAAGTAAAGGGAGTTCAAGGTATTAGCTGTATATTTAGAAGCTTAGAAATAGCTACAGACGAAATTAAAGTAGGTATATAGAATTATAAGCTTCTATTGACTATTAGGTTACTTAGAGATCCTTAGCTCAGCTGAAAATTAGTATACAAAGCTATAAATACTAGCTTTTATAAAGCTATAGCTCCAGCTATACTATTATTAATCTCCTATTTATTACTTTTAAGAAACTATTTTATAGCTATTAACTGGAACTCTCAAGAGCTATAAGGTAGCTTAAGAATATAAATCTCACTGCGGATAGTAATAAGAGGATATAGCCTTTACTATCCCTTTTTCTCTCGCTATATATATATAAAAGTCTGGAGCGAAAAAGTTATTACGTAAGAAGTATTAAGGTTATTATATATTACTAAAGCGGTATTAATAGTATACTTAGTATACTTACGGTAAACTTCCTCTATAACCTTACGTATAGCTTAAGCTTAGGTAATAATATCTAGAGAGGAAGCTAAATCTTCCGTAAGATATAGATATATTCTAAAAATAAGTAGTATAAGTATAAAGTTATTCAGGCTGGCAGTATTATTAATTACCTTATATACTACCTAAAAGGATACCTCTTAAGTAGCAGTTAGAAACTTTATATAGTAGATTTTATATATATAATATAGAAATATATAGTAAAATTCAACTTTACTAACATTATTATATATCTTAATAAGTATAATATAAACTATTAATCCTATAGTTTTTACTTCTAATCTGAAGTCTTTAGATTAAAACGTTATACTTACGTTAGCAGTAATAAAATTAGAAACACCTTAATATATATTAATCTAATATACCTTAAAGGCTTCCTATATTACCTTTACTAATAGGTTAGGCAAAAATCAAGTAGTATTAAATATTATAGTAGTATTAATAATATAGAGTATAGTGTAGTTATTAATATAGATAATATTAATAATAATCTTAAAGTTAAAGTTAACATTACCTTAAATAGTAAAATAAAATTATAAGGAGGCTACGCTATATATTTAGTAGTAGTAGTAATATCTTTTAAGGATCTTAAAAGTATACTATTTAACCAGATATTCTACTTTAGTGAGGATATTCTAGAGGTATACTACAGTTAAATATATAAAGTAGTAGTAGAGTCTCTATATCTCTATCTCTATAAGGTATATAGAAGTAATTATTCTCTCCTTATTAAGAAGTATCTATAAATATCCTTATTTTTAAATAATAAGTATAATCCTTTTACTTTAGTAGAGCTTATTATAGATATTATTAAATATAATATTAAGGTAGTCTATATCTATAAGATAGAGGAGAAAGAATATATTATAAGAAACTATATAAAATATAATAACGCTAAGTAGTATAAGTATATTTACTATTCTAAATATTATAATAGAAGTAGCTTCTCTAAAATATATTATAACTAATTTACCTTATAGAGGAGTAAGAGTAATACAGGGAAGAACTAACCACTTTAATATAGTAAACTGGAAGTATCTAGCAGTTAAGAAGCTAGCAGTATCTAAGTTAGATAGAATACCTTAAAATATAGTACTTAAGTAGCAGCCTTTAAGTGTAAAAATATATATAGGGGTAGTAATACTGCCTGTAAGTTTGCCGCTAGTAGTAATATTTTTAGTGAAAGTATAAACTATTACTTAGTTTTAGAGGATTCTGGTAATTTTACCTTTATTAAAAATAATAAGCTTCTTACAATAAAATAATATAAAAAATATCTTTAGGGTAGATTCTGCAGAGTAGCTTTCCTTAAGGTTAATATCTATTTAATACTATATAATAATATCTTTATTAGTATTAACCTCTAGCGGAACCTTAAAGTTATTATTATTAAGGTTATTAACATCTTTATAGCTTATAAGGAAAACTTAGTATACTGCCGCAGAATATACCTTAGGGTTAGTAGTTAACTTATACCTATTAAATAAAGCTTACCTTTCCTTAAAAGTATACCTTATAGACTAATAACCAGGTTTACTATATATATAACACTTTTAATTAGCGCGGCTATATATCAATATTAGAGGTAGGTAACAGCCACCTGGAGCGTAAGGCTACATATATACAGAAGTATAGCTATAGTCTCAAGAGTTACCTTAAGGTAAGTTATATATATAGTTAGTCTAAAATTAGTCTCCAGCCGCCCTCTAGTAGTTATCTTTATTATCTTATATATATTACACTTTTTAGATTAATAAGATATTACTTATAGCGAATTATAACTAGTTATAGAGACTCTGGAAGGTTGCCGTAAAGCTAAAGAGTGCTAATTAGCACTTTAGTATACTGCAGTATACGCTTATAAACTGGAGGTGGAGGATATTATCTATATAGATTTTAATAGGGAAGGCTTTTTAGATATATATAAACTTTAAAATTAGAAGCTTAAGGGCCTTCTTTTTACTTTTATTGGGACTTTTAGTAATAATACTTTAAAAGGTAGTATTTTGCCAGTTAGAGAGATAAAGCTATTAATTCTTATTATTCTTAAAGTAATTCTTAATATATTAGACTATTTAGTTAAATATGAAATTAATATTCAAGTTACTTAAGTGGTTAAAGTAAAACTTAAGAGTATTATCTTTAAGTATAATTAAAAATAATCCTACCTATATATACTATAGAATATTAAGCTTAGAGTAGCAATTGCGGAAGATATAAATCTTTAATTTAAAAATATTATAGAGGCCTCCGCTATACTTTATATTTTTATTATATAATTTTATAAGATTTATATTATATTTAGTAGATATATTATTAAAAGGGGTGGCAGTAGTAATGTGTGGGGGATATTTATAATATCCAGATTAGTCTCAGCTGTTATTTTAGTGATTCTCTTAGTGTTAGAGAGGCTTTAAGGTGGAGGAACAGGAGGCTAGTAAGACTAATAATTATAATAAAGATCTCTTATCTGGAGCTATATATATATAGGCTAGTTAGTTTAGCGGAGGGTATCTCTTTTTAACTTCCTGTAGTAAGAGTGTTACTAATGTTACACTTTTAACTTTAAGTTAGATTTTATAGAGAAGTAGTATAAAGTCTAAATCCTCTATCAGGAGATTATTAACCTACTTAGAATACTTCTTAAGGTAGCTCTTAAGAATAATATAGTAGTTTAGAATATTATTAATCTTAGTGAGAGTCTATAAGGTAAACTCCTCTTACTAAGTTAGTTAGTTTATAATATTATAGATCTGGTTGCTATTTAGGTTAATTTTAACACTATAAGCTATAAGTTAGTCTCTAAAGTAGTAGATTACGTTAGTATTAGTAAGTTACTATATTATAAGGAGCTATTCTTTAAAGTTACCTCTAAACGTCTGAAAAATTTCTAAGCTATAAAGTTTTATATAAGTATAAAAGGCTGTCTAGTAGGCTAAGAAGGTAGAGATTATAACAGAATTTTCCTCTATAATATTATTATAATTAATATTAAGAATTTAGCTGAAGAGGAATAGATTAATATATATGATAAATAAATGGTATGGTATATAGTCTGGATGTAGGTTGTTGAAAGGTATAATCTATTTAACCTAGAATGGAACGCTTGAATGCGTATAAATAGGCTGGTTGGGCCTTATATAAGCTAGAATAGCTATATAGCAGAATAGGTGCTGTAGCTATTCTTACACACCCCCCCAGTAGAATAACTACTGGATGAAATCTTATGTTTTAAGCTCTAAATAGTATGTTTTTGATAAATGAAATACTGTAAATAGATATTGAAAGTTGTTTTTTAAATATTGAAATAAAAGAAATAATATTTCTTAATTAACCTATTATGATATTTATCTTTAATATAGTTGTTATTAATATTCGGCAGGAGCGACCTGTTGGTTTTTTCTGAGATTGTGTGATTTTGGCTTTATAAATGCTGTAAACTTCGGCTTTATTTATACTTACTAAGCTTTCTTGTTTTCTTAACTAATAATCTTAACTGTTATTATATTTATTAGCTGTGAGTGTTACTACTATAGATTTTATATATTATTTTATATAAATTATTTTAATTGTTACTAATATTTAATTTAGGTTAAAGTAATTTACAATACTGTCGCTAAGGTTAATAGTGTGATTCTGTTACGCTTTATTCTGGATACTATAATTTTTAATTAGCTTATTCCTATTCTCACTTAGTAAATTCCTTTATTAAAGGAGATACTCTCTAATACTAACTTTATATCTTTTTGATAAATAGAATTTAACTTTATAATAGGCGTTTTTTGTTATTTTTATTATTCCCTCGCTTCTAATAATATATCTGGAACTTGAGAACTGATTTTTTATTCTCCTAAGGAAATATATTATATCTAATAACTATATAGTTTATTTATTAATTTTACTGATACTGATTTTTTATTTCTTACAGATATAATAGTAAACTTTATTATTAAATTTATAAATTTTATTAGGATTTAGTCTATTTATATAATTTGAAAGTAAGTTAGTAATATGGAGCGTTTATATCTTTTTGAAGTGTATTTTACTATTAAGTAGTAGTGTGAGATTAAGGTTTCCTAACTAAAAGTTTTTATTAAAGTATATTTTACTGAGTTTCCTGATTTCTGAGAATTTTCACTTAGTCTCTCTATATCTAAGTTACTTAATATACTTAAGTTTAGTAATATTAGGAGTATTATTATTTAGAAATTAGCTGCCTCTATTAAGAACTCAGCTGCTTCTGCTATTATTAAGTGTTACTATAGTTATCTTAAGAAAATATAGGTTATTACCTCTCTTATTAATAATAAGGAAGATGATCTTATGGGTGATTTATTAGTTGAGGATAAGAATAAAGAGTCTGAATTTATTAAAGAGGATAATAATAAGGTTAAATAATCTGAAGAAGAGGAAGAGGATGAAGTTAAAGAGGTTGTTAAATATCTGAAGAAATATTATAAGAATATATTAGTATTTATAAGAAAGTCCGCTCAGATTAAGGATTAAGAAGTATCTTCTGAGATTAAGGATCTGAAATGCCAGCTTGAGAGTATATAGTATTAATTAGCTAATCCTGATAAGTCTGCTGGTTCTAAGAAGTTTATACTTATTAAGAAGGATAAGTTAAAAGTTAAAATTTTAGAGGAATATAAAAGTTACTTAGTTGAAAATAAGATAATTAGAGGGATTTAGCCTCTCTGAATTATTCTCTATATTATTTATGTTTTGAGTTTTATTCTTAATTATAGTCTCTATTTCTACTTAATTAAAATTAGGAGTAGTAATATATCTATTAAGTATTATTTCTAGTGTGTAAGTAGGTTCTAAAAAGTTTATATTTCTATATTCTAAAAGACTTATAATGCGTTTAAATGCTATATTGAAGCTGTTAAGATGTTTGATAATAATTCTGTAAGTAGCTTATTGTGAATTACTAACCTAAAGTTGACTCTTATAGATGAAAGGTAAGTGAGTTAGTAATATGAAGGTTACAGTCTGATTTAAGCTGTATTTAAACTAATAGAAAGAATTTAAATTAGTTTTTATTAAAAATGGAAGTATTTCTGGTTCTATTATTTAGACGTTAGTCACACTAAAGAATACTGTTGCTGAAATGTTATTATTATTCTTGCTGCCTGTTTAACTACTTATAGTTAACTAGATCTCTAGCTTAACTGTGAGTATAATTAGGTTATTTTTTAGCTGGAACTCTATCTCTCAGTTAGTTACTAGTAGTTTTGGAGGTTATTTTAGTAGTTTAACTTTTAGTTCCGTTAGATACTCTCCTGTTTTAGGTTAGGGTTATTAGGTGTTAACTTCAGTTTCAGTAGGGTTTAATATGTTTTTAACATCTTTTTAGCCTGATTTCTATATACTAGTAGCTGTAGTTTAGGTTTTATCTTAGGGTAATAAGTTTAAATAGTCTCTCTTAAGTTAGATATAGATTTAATTAGAGATTTTTATTTCCTGTGAGAGAGTAGATAAATTCTGCTGTTTACTTATACTCTATATTAATACTGTTAAGATTTTCCTCTGAGAATTAGGGTTTTATTTATTATTATTTGAGTTTTAGTTTTTAGGGGACTGAGTGGTCTAGCTTAGGTGGTCCTGATAGTATTAATTAAAGATCTGTTAGGTTGAGAAATACTCTGAATTATTTAAATTTTGCTTAAGTTAAGTTTTTTATAAGTCTATCTACTAATATTATATCTGTAGGTATATAGATAATCTTAAAACTTCCTTTTAAGTATTTTTAGTATAGTTATATTTGTTGAATATCTATATATTAAAGCTTAGTAGATAGATGCTTACTATTTAAGATTATTAGTCTGATAGTTTAGTGGTTATTATAATAGACTCTCTAAATATCTCTAAGGTTTAACTCTATATTTTGAAATAGTTTCTTTAAAGTTATAGTTTCTTTTAAAGTATATTTAAGATTGAGAAGTTCTATTTTAGTAGTTAATATTATAATAGTATTTTATTAAGTAGCTTTCTATTAGATTAGTTCTCTAAATAGAGTAATAATATAGTTGTAACTTAATTTTTAAGTGTTTTTATTATCTGTAAAAGAAGTATCTCTAGTAATTAAGAGTATCTAAGGTATCTTATCTATACTCCCTAAGTTTCTAAATTAAAATATTAGGAATTTTATCTTATAGAGGTACTGAATTATATAGTCTATAGTATCTTAGTGTGTTTAAGAAGGGTTTATAAGGTATCTTAATAAGAGAGAGTAGGTATATAAGATATCTGGTTATATTATAATTAATATATAGAGAATTAAACTGACCTTAGTCTGATATGTGTGAATTTCTTTTGGTGTTACTTAACTAGGATTTGTAATAAAAGATACTATTAGAAGTGGTATTATTAGTGTTAGTTTATATTTAAGATTGAAATGTTTAGCGATTTTAGTAATATATATATTATAAACTAAGTAAATCTTCTGATAGTTATAATTTCTAACCACTCAAACTCCCAGAAAATACTCTACTGGATCCTGTTCCTTTAGCTTATATACTTACTTTATATTAGTAATAATATTAAATATTTCTTTTTTAGCTGCTATATGGTATAAGAGAAGAATATTATCTATGTAGAAGAGGATATAAATAGTTAAACTCTAGTTTTTAAATAGATAAGGCTTCTCTAGGTAAGGGATAAGATTTAGAGATTTTAGTATAGTGTAGAAGGTTTTATACTATAGGAGGAGTGTATCTTGAAGTCTGTAAAGAGTTTATTTAAGCTTTATATACCTCCCTGTAACTTTAAATCTATTAGGTAGTTTAACTATTATTAGAGGATTATTTAGATTCTTCACAGTGTTGAGAAATATATTAATAACGTTAAACTGAAAGACTTTAAGGTTAAATTATACTGTAATTACTATAGCTACTTGAAAGGTTTAAGTAGTTAGTGTTACTATGTATGTAGTTTATAGTAGATCGACTGGTTATATATTTTTATATATGTAAATCCTTATTTTATATTGTTCTAGGAAACTGTTAGCGTCTGTCTTATAGGTAAAAACCTATTCTAAAGGTAGGAATTTTGATTTTACATCCTAGTAATCTATTTCTCGCTAGATACCTTTTTCCTTTAACTTGATAATTTCAGTTTTTGTTATTTTAATAAAGGATGTTTGGAGGGGTTCTGGTAGGTTAGTAATATTCTTCCAGGTCTTAGGAGGTGCTACTAGTTGGTTGAGATGTGTTTGAATCTATGTAGCTGGATCCTTCTTTTTTAGGGTTATATTTTGAATAATAAGGAAAACTATTAAAAAATTAAGATTGTTACTATTAAGTTTCTATTACTGATTAGGTAGATAGATACTAACGAAATTGTTCTATTTATATTCTGTGAGGTATAAGATATTATTATTATGTTTTTTTAAGAGTATTATATAGTTGTTAATATTGATTTTAGGTTTGAGTTACTATTATTATTTACTTCTATGTTGTTAGCCTGACTCCTAGGCTGTTGAAGTTTCAGGGTTCTGAGGTTGAGAGCTGCGTTTTAGTCTGCCCTGAGTTAGCTGAACTGGGGTCTTAATGTAATTACTTCTAGTCTCCTGGTTTGAAGTAGGTTTACCCTCTTAGCTAGCTGGATTCTGTATTTTAAGTGTACTGTCTGGTTCTCTAGCTGTTAGTGTACTTTCTAAATCCTGATTTTCGGGCGTCTATATTAATCCTGTTAGTTTAGAGGTTAGTTTAGATATTATTAAATCTCTCTTATTAGTCTTTAAGATTAAGTTAGAATTTAACTTAATATCTTAGGTTACTTTTAGTATTATAGGAATTATTAGTAGAAGAGAGGATCCTTCAGTAGGTGTTCTCTCTAATTTAAATTTTCTGAGTATTTTAAGAATAAGAGTTTCTTCTTTTTTAGTGATTAGTTTAACTAGGGGTTTTGTAATTTCTTTAGTAAATACTTTATGTGAGTTATATTTTAAGTAGAATTTTTTCTTATTAAATTTAATGTTCTGGGTGATAATAATCTTGTGAAAGTAGGGGATCTAGATCCTATAGAGATTATAGATATTTAGAATATATCCTACTAAGTATCTAATATATTCCCTTGGTTTAATTTTAAATAACCTTTTTAAAATACCTTATTTATAGTGTTTCTTAAGTAGGTATACTTAATATTTATAGGTATAGATCTATCCCTAATAGGGATATAAGTTTTAATATAGGCTTAGAGTATATTCTGGAATTTACTAATAAAAATACTATTTAAACTAAGTTTTTTTAACTTTATATAGTGATTTCTAGTTATTTTGAGTGTTTAGAGATATATTATATAATACTACTGCCGCTTAAATTACTTTTACTTACAGTTTAAGTGGTAGTTCTATAGTTTCTTATATTTTGATTCTTTAGGTGATTAGTTTTTTTCTTATATACTTACTTATTCTAATTAGTTTTTTTGTATGTGAGGGAGATAGTTTAAGATTAATATTTTACTTTCTTATTTAGGTTTAATAATCTGTTTTGCTATTGATTGCTATTATAGTTTATTTAATATTTTAGTAAATCTTATAAATTGAGAGATCTCTCTGGCGCTTGATTTATTTTTTGAATGTTGTTATTACTTAATAAACTAAGTTGTGGGTTTTGTCTATAAGAGTAAATATGAAGAGTAAGCCTGAGAATTTATCCTTAATAATAAGTGTCTATAAATTGCCTGTGTATGCTCTGGGAAAGTTAAATAAGTCTTAGGAGATTCTGTAAAATAGGCGAACTAAATATAATTTGGATGGTTATCTAGAAATAACTTATTGAGAATAAGCTTCTATATAGTCTGAATAGTCTAATTATCTTAGGTTTGTAATTTTTACCTTCTGAGTATTAAATATTAGATGCTTGAGAATATTAAAGCTAAGGTAGCTTACGTGAAGATACTAAGTTAGAGTGTTATTAGATTTATTATTTAGTAGAGATACTAAAGGTTGAAGTTATAATAGTAGAATATAAGGTAACTTTAAGATTATATTAGAAATATTTAAATAGATTATTAAGTAGTTAGAAAGTAGTTTATATTTAAGAAAGATGAGGTTATACTTTCCAAGTAACTATCTTCTTATAATAGAGTGGTTAAGTAGCTTATATCTAAATATATAGTTAAGTTCTATATACTAGATTTTAGTTTTTTTGAAGAGTAGAGCTTCTAAAATAATATTAGTATAAGAATTTTTAACGTAAGTAATATTATCTAATATTAAATTGAGTGTATTCTTCCCCTTTAGATTATTAAGAATATTCTAAATTATATACTTATTTTATCTAATAATTGGAAAGTTAGCTAAACTATACTGAATTATATCTATCTCCTAACTTAACTTAAAAGATTCCTTTTTAAATAGTATTATAGAATTAGTAATATAAACTACTTTATAACTATTGAAGATTATATTTACTGAAAGTAAGTAAGATCCTTAAGTAGTAGAAAAAATATTTAGAGGTATATTAGTATTTAACTATTTAAGAAGAGAGGGATTAATACTAATATATATTAAGTTTAAGGAATACTAACTATTTCTACTGGATTTACTACCTAAGGAAGTTATTTTAACTTTAGAATTATCTGAGGATAGCTTTTTAGCCTTAGCTGTATAACTCTTATTATTAAGTTATTCCTTTTTAACTAACTTCTAGTAAAGTCTATATAGTTTAGAGTTATTAATTCTATTGATTACTATATTTCAAGTAGCAAATAATATATAAATATTAGGAAATTAACTATAAACGCCAGTAATAACATACTTAATATATTCACAATCTTCAGGTAAGTATAAATACTATCTCTAGTTATATAGATATTTTGGTTTTAATTGAGTTATATTATCTAATCTCCCTACGAAAGTAGCTAATATAAATAGTATTTTAGCTTAGCTTTTAGCTGAACTTTTATTAATATATATCAGAGAGGTAAAAATCTCTCTATATTAAGCTAGACTGATAATTAGTAAGTTAAGAATCTTATTCCTAATTACTTTCTGGTAATATCTAGTAGTCTAACTGGGTGTAATATAGTAGCTAAATGTTTAAAGTTACTCCTTAACTGTAAGTATACTCTTAATCTTAGGGATATTAAATATAACTACTTAAAGGTAAATTATATACTACTCATTATATTAAGCTAAAGTGGAGATATTTAAATTAGTTTTTTCTAAGATGTTTTTATATTCTACTTAGACTCTCTATTATATAACTAACTTATTCTAAGTATATTAATATTTTAAAACTTTAAGAAGTACTTAAAGAGATATATTATTATTATTAAGAAATTCTATTTAAATTAGTGTGAGAAAATTATTATTAATAGTTATATCTACCTATATCTAAATTATATTATAGTATTTCTTAATATCCTTATAGTTAGATTTACAAACTACTTAAAGTTTAAGATCTATAGAATAATAGTTAAAAATACCTATAGTCTTAATTATATATAGATCTAAACTTTTAGTTTCTTAAATAGTATTTTCTATAGATAGCTAAGTATCGAAACTCAGTGGATTAAGTAGTTTCATAATATTAATAGTTAGTATAATATCTGGATTAAGGTACTTCTAAATATCTCAGCTGGTTGTATGAAATTGAAGAGTAATATACTACCAGTTAAAATTAGTACTGTTAGACAGTTTAATCTTAGTGTTGAGGCTACTAATAGTTGAAAATACTATATTAGAATAGTTATAATAGATCTGAAAAAGTATTTATTTCTTTATACTAAAATGATTAATAGGAGTTTAGGGGATAATTGAATAAATCTAGGCTTATAACTATAATGAATAAATAGCATAGTATACAGTCTGGATATAGGTTGTTGAAAGGTATAATCTATTTAACCTAGAATGGAACGCTTGAATGTATATAAATAGGCTAGTTAGGCTTTATATAAGCTAGAACAGCCACACAGCAGAATAGATACTGTAGCTATTCTCACAATATATTAATAAAGTTTTATAGGAATTAAGATATCCACTAGTAAAATTATTATAAGGTTAGAAGTAGCTAATATAGCTATCTCGCCTATAGAGGTTAATTTAGATATTATTATAAGGATAAGAATAGTATAAAGTAAGGGAGGATTATCAATTTAGCTGGATCTATATAGAGAGAGGTAGGGAAAGAGTTTTTAAGAAGCTATATAAGTCTCTTAAGAGGTTAAGGCTAAAGATACTATTAATCTCTAGTATCAAAAAGTCTAGTAATAGCTTAAAGAGGGTTATTATATTTACTAAATATACTCCAGATAGTAATAATAAAAGTATAATAATTTTTAACTTCTTATTAATTATATAGAATACCTTAACTTAACTACTATAAAAAAGAGGCTTACTAAGGTAATTATAATTACTACCTAAAGGTACCTTCTTTATAGTAATCTCCTCAAGGAGGTTAGTATATAGTTTAAAAGCTTCTGGTAAGATCCTAAAGTGGGGAGGATTTGAGGTATCTAAGTAATAATCTCACAATCTTTCACCTTATGTAAACTTTAGGTGTAAAGTTTCGTAATTACTTCTTCTAGTATAATAAGCTTTACTGATCTGTAGTATAATAATATAATAGTTAGGTTAACTACTAATTAGTATTAGTTTAATCGTTAGGATAATTGTATACTATATATAATTTTATTATATTAATGCAAACTGGTATTCTGGTATTTATTATTATTATTATTACGTTATATAATATATAGCGTTACGTAAGGCTCTAGATCTATAGTATGGTAGTTACTTACTAATTGCTACGTTACTAGGTTACAGCTGGCGCCAGGTGCCAGGCATCTATAGCCAGTAGGCTATAGAGGGTATGCCACTATATATATAGTATTGCGTATAGTTACTATATATCCTACAGTATAGCGTAACTAACAATCTTCTTTACTAGAAATCTATATTATTAATTCCCGAATAAAATATTAGAAGGAAACCTTAAAAATTAAAAGCTTAATATTATATAAGTAGTAATAAGTCTTCTAAATAGCCATAGCAATAGATAATTAAATTTATAGTAATTATTTATAGTAATTAAAAATAAACTTACTGCCAGAATAATATCTATATAGCTTTCGCTAAATAGACTTTCTGGCTGAAATTTTCCCAGGTAAAATCTTCTAAGCTACTAAAGCTTTCTAAGTAGTAAGGTTCTCATTAGTAGCTAAAGTAGCTAAAGCTAAAGCTTTTACTGCAGCCTATTTAGCTGCAGCAGCAGTATTATATTTATATTATTTTGTTTAGTAAGCTATCTGTGAGTAATATTTAATTGATTAAATTAAAATAAAAGTAATAAGTAAACTTACGCTGCTAAGTAGTAATATTAGTGATAATATTATTATCAGGTTTATATATAAATATATTAAGTAGAAGTGGTACATATGTTTTATAATTATCTTAAAAGGAAAGAAGTAAATTATTAAATTTGAAAATATTAATATTTTAGCTATTTTAAGTACCAAAAATATAAAATCAGCATTATTTAAATTATATAATTTCTTTATATATATATATATACTTTATAATAAATTTCGAAAGATAATTTAAATTATTACTTTTTTATCAGAAAGAAGTATTTACATACAGACTACTGCAGATATTTATCTCTAATCGTTTTATTTTTTATTTCTCCAGATTATTCACCTAATAAAAACAATAATAATAATAATAATAATATTAGTAGTATAGTAAGAAATACTCTACTACCTCTTTATTTAATAAGGTACTAAAGAATTTCCTTTACTAATAAGTTAGTATACAGAAACTTCAAGATATTATTATCTTTAGGTTACAGTAAGTGATCTAAATTCCTAATAATTTTGTAGTAATTAATTATACTAATTAGAATATAGACTACCCTACAGACTTTAGCGTAGAACAGAAAGGAAAGGTAAATAATAACTACTTACAGAATAAGTATATGAAAAAGGCTAAAGCCCGCCTGGAGACTATAACTAATAAGGAGAAGTATCTAAAGTAAGTTAAAAAGTCACTAAAAGCTTAGGAAGGCCGAAAGATAAAAGCTTTTCTTTAGAATACTAAATATGTTAATATATTCCAGTCAGCTTATCTTAATATAGAAAATCAGATCTATAATAATATTTATTTAGCTTTATAAGTTTTTTAATTTTTTAAGAAAGAATCTGGAGTATTTACTTATTTAAAATAGTATACAGAAAAATACCTATTCTTTACAGATTATAGTATATTATAGTATCAGCTATACTCCTTCTGGTACCTAATCTGCCGAAGGTTAGTATAATAAGAAAAACCTACTAATTAGTTTTAATAATAGTAATAATATCTGGGAAGATATTAAGTTTATTTTTAGTAACCTCTTATAATATATAAAGTGTAGTAAATTAGATTTTAAACTCCTTTTAAGTATAATTTAGTAGAGACTATATAATGTTATATATAAGCTACCTAAATAATACTTTTAGAATAAGGAGGTTAGTTATTTTTTAAAGTTTCCTAGTTTTATATAGAATATAAACTAACTTATTAGATAAAGTTAATATAATAGTAACTAGATATTCTTACCTCCTGGATACTATTATTTTTTCTTCTTAGGTAATATAATAATTACTAGCTTTTTATAGGCTGTTTTTAGTTTATCTAGTAGTTTTAGTGGATACTCTAAATCTGTCTATATAGTTACTTTTATAGTAAATTCAGTTTAGTTTATATTTAACTTTTATCTAGGGGAAGGAAGTTTGAGGTTAGAGGAAGTAGTCTAACTAGATAAATAGAAACTTATATATCTTAATATTAGTATATTCCTAACTTCTACTGAGGGTAATAATAGAATTTCTGGAGGTATAATACTAATTTAATAATAATAATAAATTTAAGTATGAGAATAAATTTAATAATTATTAAAATAAGTTTTTTTTGTGGAAGTTATAATTTAATAAATATAAAGCTTATAGTAAAGTATCTAACTATAAATAATTATTAAATATAACTTTATAATACTCTAACATCTAATTTATACCTTATATTCTATGTTTAAATTAATTAATATAAATATTATAGTAATTACTATTTTATAATTTTAATAAAATATTAAAACGTTATCCCTACTATTTTTAAGATATTATAATCTCTATTTAGCGTCAACCTAGAGGATAATTTTAATTCTCTATATATTACTAATCTTTATATTTGCTATAATTTTATTATTTCTATAGTAAACCTCCTCAGCTAGTTTATTACTTTTTAGTAAACTCTCTAATAGTATAAATTTTAGGTTATAGATAGTTAATATCTACTATAAAGTAAGGAATCCCTCGAGGAATATCTTAACTAAGTACAAGTATTTTAGTTTAATATTAAAGTACTAATTTAGAATAAGTTTAATTATATATTCTCTTAAACTACTAGGTAACTAGTAATATTATATAAGTAATATTATAAAATGCTGGTTTATCCTTATATTAAATTAAGTAGTATAAATATTATATTAAAGTATTCTAAAATTTATACTCTAAAGTTATATAATTAAATTTAGTTAAAGAATTTGATTATTAGTAAAGTAATTATAAGTAACTTCTTTTAGTATTTATAGTAATTATATATAGTAATTGAATTTAGACTTTAGTTAGTAATTATATAGATATTTTATAATAAGCTTTTATTTATTTAGTAATAGAAGCTAATTTATTATTAAATATTATTTATAATTACTTCTTTAAGTAGTTTTACTAACTTTTATAATCTAGCTATGATTATTATAAGCTATATCTGGATATCCAGCCAGAGCTATACCTAGGTATCCGAAGCTAACCCCCTCGCCCGGGTGGAGCCTCAGTAGGCCCCATATAGTATGATATATACAGACTTTTCTATATATCTGTAAAAACTTCTCTTTTACTCCTTAGTTCTAAATAAATAGTATTTTACGCTACCTTCCGGTTAAATAAGCCTAGGTCCAGCTTTTTATATATTTAGAACTCAGTTTTATTTACTATATAGATAATACTGGGTAGAGTGTAGCTCCGTACTGGTTAAGTATATAATCTAGTTAAGTGTAGCTTCTAGGATATAATACTATATAATAGGTAACCAACTAACTAATATAAAAAATAATAGAGGGTACTGAAGCCCCCCAGGATACCTCTATAGATAGTAATTCTGTAAGTAAATTATTTTAGTAGTAATTATAATATATCTTAAGCTCTCTCTACTAGAAAATTAATAAGCTTTTATATAAGTTAGTAAAATAAGATACTATAGGAAGTAGTAACCTCTAGGTAGCTACTATAATAAATATTTCTAGCTTATATTAGGATACTCTAGTAACCTCCAGAATAATATCTATTAGGATAATAGCTTTTAGAGTTAATAATATTATTATATCTCTACTAGTAGCTAACTACTAGAGGAAGCTTCTTCTCCTACTTTTAAAGTTTTTAGATAAGTAGAAAGAATACTAAGTATAAGCTTAACAGATAAAAGTTAAGCTTAAGATTGTCTACTATTTTTTTAATAGTAATTAGGAATATTAATATTTAATTTACTTCTATTTAGATTTTAGTTTTTAGTAAATAGTTAAAATTTTCTATATAGTGGAAGGATTAGAAAATTCCTATAATCTGAATAATTTTATAGGTTATCTAGATAGAATTTATCTAGATCCTAATAGTTAGCTTTATGCTATTATCTAGCTATAAAATTTTAGATAGAAAGAAAATAAATACTTAACTACTTTTTTATTCTAATTTGAAAAGATTCTAATTAATATTAGAGGGTATATATAGCTAAATATAATCTAAATTTCCCTACTGGAGGCTATTCTACTACCCCACTTTAAGAAGCTACTTATTATAATTAACCTTCCTATAGAATATAGACCTTAATTATCTAAAGTTTAAGATATAACTTAGAAGCTTAAATATATAAAGAGGATATTAGTATATTACTAGCTACCCTACTAGAAACTTACTACCTATAATATAGAGAGTAATATTATAATAATTAGAGTAGTTAAGAAGTAATAATAATACTGAAACTTTAGTAGCTTCTCCTCTACCCCTAAGGAATACTCTAAAGATTATTAAGATACTTACTAATATTTTAAATATAGTAAGAAAAGTTATATCTGTAGGAACTATAAAGCCTGAGAATATAAGAAAATTAGTATAACAGTTATAAAAGCTATAGCTGCTCTGGATCACACTAGAGATAATTAGGAGGATAATACTATCCCACTTAGTAATAGTAAGGATTCAGAAAAAGAGTAACTTTAGAGTAAAGTTAGACTTTAAAGCTAACTAAAGTAGAAATAATAAGATAAGAGAAATAATAAGAACAAAAAAAATAAGTAACTAATAGTTAGTTACTATTTAGACTAAAATTAATAAAGGTTACTCTATTAATATACTTATTAATATAAACTATAATATTTATATTATTATTAATATCTTCCTTATAAAAAAACTTTACTTCTTATTAGTTAATAAATTAAAGAAACAGATAAGGAAATATATTATTAAGTTATCATTTAGTAATATCTAGGGGGTAGCTATTCTAACTTTAGAAATTAGTAACTATATATAGAAAATCTATATTTATATTATAGAAAACCTATAGCTACTCTTATATCTTAAGTAGCTATAGATAGAGAATAATTATATTATTTATAATATTAAAATCTAATAAATAATATATAGAAAAGATAATATAATAGTATACTTAAAATATTAAGATAAGTTAGTATAACTTAAAGAAATCTAGTTAGCTTAGCTACTTAATACTAATTTATTTATATTTATCTATTAGTATACTATATAGTATCCTAGTGAGGCATTAAGCCTCTACTAAGTTATATCTATTAATCTAGTAGATATTAAGAAAATATTAACCTTAAAGGTAGAAATAAACCTAAAAGATTATATCTCTATAAATATCTTAAAGGAATTCCTAAATCTTTTCTATCCAGATTTAATATACTAACTGCCCCCCAGCTAACTAGAGATAGACTACTATATTCTATTAATTCCTAATAATAAAAGATAGAAACGAGACTTCCTATAGAGACCCCTCTATAATATATTATAAGAGAAGTTTCTAATATTTAAGAAAACCCTAAAGAATTTACTTAATAAGGAATTTATTAAAGTAAGTAACTTCTCTACTAATATCTTAATCCTCTTTATAAGAAAACCAGATAGAGGAATATATTTCTATATAAATTATAGAACCCTTAATATAATTATAAAAAAAAACTATTACCTCCTCCCCCTTATATTAGAAACCCTCTAGAGAATTACTACTACTTACTAATATACTAAATTTAATATTATTACTATATTCTATAAGATCAGAATTAATAAAGTAAATCAGAAGAAAACAGCTTTTCAGATATATTACAGCCTCTTTAAATAGATAGTATACCCCTTTAGACTTACTAATATCTCTACTATATTTTAATAGTATATTAATAGCTACTTATAATAGTTTCTAAATAACTTTATTATAGTATATATTAATAACATCCTTATTTATACTAGTAGCTTATAAAAGGAGTATAAAGAGAAGATCCACTAAATACTTAGCTACCTTACTAATATAGACCTTAAGTTAGATCCTAAGAAATATAAATTCTCAGTCACTACAGTTAAGTATATTAAATTTATTATATTAGCTAGAAAAAATCTCTCTTATAATCCTAAAAAATTAGACATTATTACTAATTAGCTTCCCTCTAGCTTACTAAAGAATATTTATAATTTCCTTAAGTTTATAAACTACTATAAAATCTTTATACCTTAATATAATACTATTATAGAGCTTTTAAACTACCTAATTCAGAAGTTAGTTCCCTTTAACTGGGAACTAAAGCAGTAGAAAACCTTCCTCACGCTAAAATAACTTTTCACTACAGAACTAATCTTATAGATATTTAACCCTAACACTCTAATAATAGTAGAAATAAACTATTTAGAATATACCCTAAGAAGTATATTAACTTAAAATAATAGAACTAGAGTAAAATATCTAGTAACTTTCCACTCTTAATACCTAACCCCTACAGAATTTAATAACCTAATCTATAATAAGAAACTCCTTATAATACTAACCTATTTATAAATATAAAAAATAAAGCTATAGAGCACCAAGAAGTTTAAAATCCTTACTAACTATAAAAACCTTAAATATTGTATAAAAAAATAATAACTTACAGAGAGGTAGAGTTAGTAAGTAGAGGAATTATCTTAATATAACTTTTACCTTAAGTACTAACCAGACGCCTAAGTAATAACTTCTAATACCCTCTCCCAGAGGGAATAGAATACCCCTAAAAGGTAAAATAATAAGAAGTAATAAGGATAAATAATATAGATTATCCTAGATACTACTATCCCCACGGAGCCCCAGGTAAAATATATAAATATTACTAATACCTAGGTTTTTAAAGGAAAACCAGACCTATAAAAGATATAGAACTACACTACTAAGAGAGACTCCTTATACTAATAGATCTTCACAGCAATCTAGCAGGAAGAGTATAACTTTCCCTCTAACCTCCATATTAAAGTCTAGATTGCTAAATATACTATTAATATACTAAGATAGCTTACTTTTAGAGAGAGACTTTAGATACTAAATAGTAAAGAAAGTAATAACCTTCTTAACAAACTTAAGACTAAACTAATATAGAAGTTATATAACTTCTCCCCTATAGGCTACTTAAAGTATAATAATATACTAGAGATTATAAACTAATAATTCTACTAATCTAAATAGTTATAAAATATCTACTAATTTATATATAACTATAATATCTATAGAAATATTTATATCTAAAAGCAGACTAAAAAGAAATTCCTAAAATCTCTATTAATACCTAACTAGTTACATTCTAATCTATTAATAAACTTAATTACTAACTTACCTCCTACAAAAAAATAAAATAGCTATTACCTCTAAATTATTATTAATTAACTAAATAAAACCTCTATATTAAAAAAGATAGATATAGAAGAGATAGAAGTATATATTATAATAGGGTTAGGCCTGTAAACAGGCTTATTTACGTAATATAAGTGGCCTCACAAGTATAAATAGCTAGGTTTATTACAGACAGATAGAAAGAATCAACTTCTCTTCTCTCTAGAATCTAAGAAATACTATTCAGATTAGCTTGGTTTTTAGACTGTAGATCTGTGAATATAATTCTATAGTTTTAAAATATTTTTTTAATATTTTCTATCTATTTTTACTTCTCTCAGGATTTATAGCTGGGAGTAGTTAGTTAGTTTTAGTCTAGATAGATTCTCTCAGCTATAGCCTATTTTAATAATACCTAGAGGTAGATTATTCTACTTTCAGTCTTTAAAGCTAGAATAGAGAGATACTTCTATACTACCTTAATAAATAAATATTAATATAATATAATAAAAATATAATATATTATCTTACTATTAAGAAAAAATATATAAGTAAGTATAAAGACTAGAAAGATTACTAAAGAAAACGATTTACAGATCTATACCAGAAATAAGAAAACTAAGTAATAACTATATTTATACTCTCGAAACTAGCAGATACTCTAGAGATCTAGAAAATATTCAGAAACTAATACTTATATAACTTCACTAAATAAACTTTTATAACTTTATATTATAAAGTTATTATTAGTAGGATATTTACAGATTTAGCCTATAGGTAAACTAGGAATTATTCTACTAGATATAATAGAAAATAATAATTATAATAATAATTACAGAATAATTAAGAAAGTAATCCTACTAAGTTAATAAGTATAGTAAGATTAATCTGTTTATCTAAAAACTAGTAAAGAGATAAATAAATAAACTATTTAAATACTTCTAATATAGAGAAGATAGCTAGGTGAAAAGAAGACCACTATAACTTAAATACCTTTAATATAGAGAAGATAACTAAATAAAAAGAAAATTACTATAACTTAAATACCTCTTTTTTAGAGAAGATAATATATAAGGATAGTTATATTTAGACTTTTAGATATTTCTAAAGAAGGAGAAGATAAATAATATTAAAATCACTATAAATTACTAATCTATTAAGGTTTTTAGGAACATTAACTAGCAGCTTTATATAGAATCGAATTGAAATATTATATAAATAATCCCAGGCGAGACTAATAATAATACCTTAGCAGGACTAATAACTTAATAAAAAGAATACCTATTAAATATTAAGTATATAGCAGAAAAGATACTTCAGGATCTTAAGTTCGAGATCTAAATGCCAGTAATAACCTTATCCTTAAAAACTTAGTATTAGAATATAATAATTTAATAATACATATATAACAATAACAACAAAAACTTTACTTCAGATAATATTCATAAACCTACACTTTAGTTATTACACTCATTTAATTATTTCCTTTTCTTAATCTAGATCTTCTCTTTTCTTACCACTAAAGTCTCTTTATTCCCTATTTCCCTATAATCTTAATAACTTTAACTTACATTTTTATCTCAGATAGTATAAATATTCACAGATTAAATTAAGTAATAGAAGTATAAAAAGAAAGATACTTCACTTTTAATAAACCTAAATAACTATAATAAGCACCCACTTTTCATACTACAGAGCAGACTTAATATTTTTAAATAAGCTGGATATAATAATTTACATTCACTAAATCAGTATATTCACAGACCCAGTATAATAGCTAATACTATCTATTAAGGTTTCTAAACTTTATATAGCTAGAATAATAATAAGCAGTATTTATAAGTAAACTACTAGTTATAAAACTTATTATTTTTCTCGAGAGAGATATATAGAAACTTCCAGCTAATAAGATATAACCTGGAACCTTAAGGAGAGAAAATAACTCTACTTACAAAAAAGATATTACACTAAAAAATGAAAATATAATATATACTTATTACTAAACAGATTTTATTATTTATTTATTTTTTTTCTTTCTTCTAATTTTTATTATTTCATTTTCCTATTTATAATAATACGATATATTTACAAACCTAATAAATAATAACTATCTTATTTCCCTTAAAGAAATTAATAATATAAGTAAAGAAGTTTCTTCTTCTAGCTTACTAGGAGGCATTATTTTTAAACTAAAAATTAATATTTCTTAATAAGAATAGAAGAACTAAATACAATAAGTAGATTATATATAAAAAGATAAACTAAGAAAGTAAAGAAAGTATGAGGAATATTAAACTGCTTCTTCTATTAAGAGAAAAATATATTATACTAATAAGTAAAATTAAATAAACTAACTCCACTAATAATAATTTTCTCAGAATCTTAAGAGATCTTAGACTTAGAAATAGGGAGGCTATTATATTTGCTATTAAGATAATATATCTTATCTATATAATAGTAGCTAAAACTAAATCTTTAGTAGATAATATTAAAGTTAAAAAAGTAGATATTCTAAGTTTCATAAAAGAAGCAGTTAGTATAAAAACCTCTAGGTAATAATATATACTTAAAATATAGATTACAGACTTATAAACTATTTTACTTATTATAAATTACATAAGTATACTCTTTATAATAACTATAAGGAATAGTATTTTACTTACTATATCCTTAAATAAAGAAGCTATAGATAGTAGTAAGATATTAAAATAACTTATAGACCTAAAATCCAGACTAATAAGTAATACTAAAATGGATAAACACTTAATAATAAAGTATGAATATACTATAAATATATTCTCAAATAAGCTAATAATCCTAAAGTCCTATAAAAACTCTCTAGAAGTTTATTTATATCTTAAGGGGAAGCTTGAAACTATAAACTTAATAAGTAAGAATAACTTTAAAATATTTATTCTGAAGTATCTTAATCTTAAGGAATATAAAACTAACTAAAGCCTGAAGATAATAAATTAGACTATATATTAACTTAGAGTAAAGTAAGAAAAGGAATATATACTAAAAACCTAGAGAAATCAACTAAAACTCATTATAGTATATTATTAATAATTTCTAAAAAAGCAGAAAGATTTAAATCATAAATTAAATAGATCTTATAAGACTTATTAAAGAACTATACTTACAGAATATCTATTACTCTTCCAGGAAGAAAGTAATTAAAATACAATATAGTAAAAAAGATATTTACAGATAAAAGAAAATAAAAATAAAAGTTATAAAATAATTAATAGAGGAAAAATATTAATTAACTTAAAAGAGAAAACTTCCCTTTTATACCCACTAAATAATAATAAGATACCTTTTATCTAAATAATAATATTATTTACTTACTATTTACTTACTATTCTCAACAGAAATAGTAATTCACTTTTACATAAAATAACATTTATAATAATTTACTTATTCTCAGATCTATACCTATAAAAAGAGATAGTTTTACTATAGATAAAAGATTTTAGAATTTCCTCTATATATATATTATTCAGCTTAAACTTAAGATCTTACTAACTTAATATTTACACTTATCCCTTTTAACTAGATAATATAACTTAAGTTTATAAATCCCTCCTTTATAACACCTACTTCATAAGAAAGCTAACTTCTCTATATAACTTCAGAGAAAATCCCTTACTTACTATAAATATTAAACCAATTTTAGAGTCAATTATTTATAATCTCTA
This sequence comes from Colletotrichum lindemuthianum, assembly GCA_001693025.2. Taxonomy (NCBI): domain Eukaryota; kingdom Fungi; phylum Ascomycota; class Sordariomycetes; order Glomerellales; family Glomerellaceae; genus Colletotrichum; species Colletotrichum lindemuthianum. Next base: position 6,154 of record MASP02000861.1, on the reverse strand, counting down.
TAACTTTAAATAAATTGATAAGATTACAAAATAACACTCTATTACACTTACCTCTCTAGACCTCACAATTTAAACACCAAAAATACCAAAAACTCCTCAAGATAGTTAACTATATAAACAATATCCTAATAGTAGTAACTAGCTCCTACATTTAGAATTAGAAATTCATAATAACTAGCTTTTAAATCCTTAACTTAATATAGAATCTAACTACTTACAGCTACCCCTATAGATATTAATAAGAAGTATAATAATAAGAAAACAGCTACTTAATATATTTCTCAAAATAGTAAATAAACTAACCTTCCTAATATTATAAAGCTTCTTAGATATTTATATCCTAACCTTATATAACCTACTAACCTACATCAAACTTAGAGAAACTATTAACAGAAATAAATAAATTACTAAATACTAATAGATACTTTAGAAATATACTAAAATATATAACTTCTACATTTTAGCAGCATCAGACAAAACCTACAAGGAAAATACTTATTAATATAAATAAAAAACAAGAGAGAATCATTTCTAAATTATTATTATATAATATAAACTAAATTATAATAAAATATAAACCTATCTAATTATCAATTAAAATAAAAAATAAACTTAATACTAAAACAATCAATAGTATAATAGCAATAAAGAATCACACTATATAACAATAATAATACTTACAGACCTAACTATCTTAAGATAATATTAAAACTCTTTCTATCTAATTACTTAATAGTTATATATTATATATACTAGAAATAACTACCTATAGTAAGTATCCTTCCTTATAATATTTAATTAGTTATAAGTTATTCTTAATACCAGACAAATCCTAAAGTAACTTATAAATTATAACACTATTAGAGTAGTATAGAAACTACATCTTAATTAAGAATTTTATTCTAATATTCTAACTAAAGAGAATTTAATATATAATTAATCTAGCTTCTTCAAATAGTTCCAAAACTATAAAGATAATAATAAAATAAATATAGCAGTCTAATAGAAAATAATATAAAAGAACTATAAAATATTCTTAAAAGCTGAATAAGTAAAGCCTGAGAAGCTAAACACTCTACTAAGCACTAATAGTAATATCCTAATAATATCACTTAATAATTTAGAAACTTCTCTAGTAGCAAATAGAAACTATTTTGAAACTCTAGAAATAATAATCCCTATAATACTATTCTCAGCTACTAATAAAATAAATATATAGAATATTATAACCTAATAATAAATTATTTATAAGTTATCTTAAAATCCTACTTACTTATATCTTAGAAATTATCAGAAAAAAAGTTTATATTATTAAAACTTACCTTACTACTACCTTAGTCTCTATAGACTATAAGTAAGAAAAAGATCTTAGTTTATTAATATAGATTTATCTAGACTAATATTCCCAATTCTAAAATATAGTTAAAAGCAAATATTAAACTAATAAAAACTATTTATTACTATAGACTAATATAGAGATAGTTAAACTTGAGTAAACTATTTTATTAATTACTATAAAGAAAACCTAAGTTTAAACTACCTAAAAAGTAATAATTTACAGAAAGAAGTTAAGTAATATATATTACTCTATAATATAGAGGGAATTTCTTAACTAGAAGGATATTTAGATAACTTCAAACTTATTATTCTACTTAGAATAAGTCTGTAAATAAAGTTAGCTAACCTATTTTATATTAATAATAAGTTCCCTTAAAATACATAAGTAAGTATACTTATTAATAGTAATACTTATAATATTAAATATAATATTAATAATTACTAGAGATATTAACTTTTTAATATTAATATTATAGTTTTCTTATATTACTATAGTGGGAACTATTAAGTTAACCTTACTATAAATCAGCTTAGCAGTCTTATATTTTATTTAGATTCTCTATAAAGATTAAATAGTAATAATAACTTTATTAAAAAAGTTAATAACCTACTAGAATTCTATAGAGGTATAAATATATCTAAAGATATTCTTCAGATCCTGAAAGCTAATATTTAGGTAACTTTAACTAAATAGTAACTAAATAGATATATATACAGCCTCAAAGCTATAAAATAGTTTTAAATCTATATTTAAAATAAAGTTCTTAATCCTAAAGAAAACCTTTAGTATACTAAAAACTTCTAATAATATAGAAATAAGAATTACCTTCTTACTTACAGATAATAATTAACTATCAGTAAAATATTCAGACTTTATTAAATAGTTTACAGTAATCTACCCTCCTATCTAGTAACTATAGAATAGTATCACTAAGGTTATAATAAATACCTAATATTAAACTTTATAATAATTACTTTTTAGATATCTATTAAAGATTTATAAACCTAATCTATAAAGAAAATAACTAATATATTATATTTAGACTTTCTAGATATAATAGAAATTAATAAGATTTTAATATTACTTAATATCTAGCTACTAAAACCTAAAATATCTAAACTATAAATAACTTTAAAACTTTATTATACACTAAAGAAAAATATTTATAAATCTGATAAAACTATAAATACTATTTTAAAATATAGTATAAAGATCCAGTAATATAGTTCTTCCAGATAATTAATATAACTTATATAACTAATTATCAGCTAGCTATCAAAAATATTAATTCCCACAGAATATTCACTATTACTATATCCTAATTACCCAACTAGAATAAACTTTATATCTATTAGATATTATCTAAGAGACTAATTTATAAATTAATATATAAATTAATAATAATAAATTTCATAGAATATACTTTAGGAATCTACTAATTATTCCTTTTCTTACTCTAAAGTTTAGAAAGGATAACCTTATTTTATATAGAATCTTAAATAGAACTAATAGGAAAAAGATTATAATAATTAATATTATCTTAAGAGTTACTATATATAAGAGGATTATTAGTAACTACTATACTCTAATTAGAGAGAGTTATAATATTATAGATAGATTTCTTTTATTTTAGTTAGACTTACTATATAGAAACTTAGAATAAACCTAAAGGGAGAATTATAATAAAGTTAAGCTTATAAATAAACCTATTTATATAATATAAGTAACCTTATAAATATAAATAGCTAGGTTTATTACAGACAGACAGAAAAAATTAACTTCTCTTCTCTCTAGAATCCAAGATTTACTATTCAGATCAGCTTAGCTTTTAGACTGTAGATCTGCAAATACAATTCTACAGTTTTAAAATATTTTTTTAATATTTTCTATCTATTTTTACTTCTCTCAGGATTCATAGCTGGGGGTGGTTAGTTAGTTTTAGTCCAGATAGACCCTCTCAGCCATAGCCTATTTCAATACCTAGTAGTTCCTTAATTACTACTATAGATTCTATAAAATACTACACTCTATTATAAATAATAGAGAGTCTAACTAAGTAAGTTACTTCTAGAAGAAATTCTACAGATTAATAGATATTATATATCTATTAAGTATTAGTTACTACTTACAGACTAATAAGATTACAGAATAATATAACCAGAAAATCTAAACAGTTTTAAAAATATTTACCTACTAATCTCAAAAAAACTAAAATAACTTACTACTTATTATATAGTTAGCTTTCTATAACTAGTAATATAATATAATAAAAACTATATCTTTCTTTATAAATTATAAATATTATATTAACTTTATCCTAGTTACTAAAGAATATATAAAACTACCTAATAATAATAAGATTATAACCTACTAGCTAGTTAAGAGAATATAATTAATAATAATATATATCTATATAGAGATAACTACTATCCAGTAGAAATTAGAAATCCAGATAAATAAAACCTAATCCCCCATAAATTAATACTAAATTAGTAGTAAAATATAATTAAATATATCTAACTATAAGTTACTAAAACTAAGCTGAAAACTAACCTAACTATATTATAAATATATAATAATAAAGATCCTCTTACTATATATTATAAAACTAAATACCTTAGAGTCTATTTACTTATAATTCTATATAGATTTACTCTAGAAAGCTACTATTAATCTACTACTTAGGTAAATTATAATTAATAGCTAGCCACTACTATTAATACATAATAATAGAGAGATTAAATAGCTAGTTAAAAATATTCTTACTGTAAGGATATACTAAATAAAGAAAAAATACTAATAAGAAATTCTTATTAAATAGAAAAAAATATAAATCCTATATAGAAACCTATTAATATTATTATAGATATAGTAGCCTTAAAGTAATATAAGGTAATATATAGGCTAATTACAGATAATAATAAAGATCCAACCTATAGCCTCTAACTAGGTAATAGCTAGGGAGGAGGAGGGTAATATTACAAACTATACCTAGATATCCAGCTAGAGCTATATTTAGGTATCTAAAGCCAACCCCCTCACCCGGGTGGAACTCCAGTAAGCTCTATATAGTATTATATATACAGACTTTTCCACGTACCTATAAAAGCTTCTCTTTTACTCCTTAGTTCTAAATAAACAGTATTTTACGCCACCTTCCAGTTAAACAAGCCCAGATCCAGCCCTTCACAATAATCCACTAAGCTAACTAATATTATCTAAATAGCTATCAGCTGAGACCCTAAAACTTTAGTTATTATTTTTTAGTTTACTTCCTAAGAATAGGAAAGTCTCACTTATAATTAATATCTAGAATATTTCTAGTTTTAAATATTCTCTCTTTAAGATTCTCTACTATTTTATTAATAAGAATTAGAATTTATAATAAGTTATTATTAATATTACTAATATATCTAGAGAGTATATCTAGATATAGTAAGTTAAAATAATAATCTAGTTTCTTTAATATTTTTAAGAGAAAATTAATTAATAGCTATATTTTCAAATAGTTTCAGTAGATAATACTTTATTTTTTAACTTTAAGTTTCTTACTGAAGAATATAATAATTACTTTAAGACTATAATTCCTAATATCTATTATATTAGATATCTTACCTATATCTTTAACTTTACTATCTGTAAGATATACTATATAGTTAAAATATCTTAATCTAAAGCTTCTAAGAATAAGATACTTAGTATTAAACTAAAAGATATAGATAGTAAGTATAATAATATATAGGTAATTTTCTACTAAAATTATTTAAAATACTAATATTCTATAGTAAGAACTCTCTAGATTTTAAAGACTAAAATTAAAATTAATAGGATAAAGAAAGTATTCTAGAGTATAATAATTAATAAGCTGCTAATCCTACTAATTATAAACTATAAAAATAACTTAACTAAGTAATTTTATAAAGTAAGAATTATATTAATATAGTTATTTATAAGGTAAAGCTATTTATAGTAATTATTTATAGTAATATTAAGCTAATAAATAATAGATTAGATAACTTACTATCTCTCTCAAACTTTCAGTTTTTAAGTTCTAAAAGTTTAAAAAGTTTTAAGAATCTACTTAACTATAAGAAAAACTTTTAAGACTTCTATAAGATATTTATACTTANNAAACTATTAATATATAATTCCAGAAGTAGAAAGAAAACTAGGAAAATATAATTTTAAATATAGAATAGGAGACTTAAGCTATCTTACTTAATATTATAAAGCTTTTTATTCTATTTACTAATTTTATTAGTTATATATAGAGTATTACTTCTAGGTATATCTTTACCCTCCTTCAGATTATTTTACTATATTTTTATATATATATTACTATTTTAAAGAAGAAAACTAACTATAATAATTACAGTTAAATATTTATAATTACTAATATAACTTTAAATAGTTAGAATAAGTTTAATAAGTATATTAGTATACTTCTTAAATTAGATTCTTTCCAGATTTATAATATTACTACTTTCTTAATTTTAATAGTTAGTATTTTAGTTTTTCAGATATAAAGTATTTAATTGAACTTTAGCTAAACTTTTAAAATTTTTACAGATACTAAAACCTTTTAATAATAAGTTAAATAAAATTTTATTAGAATCTATATAAGTTAGTACTATCTAAAAACCTAATAGATTATCTAGCAGACTAATAGTATTTAACTATAAAGTTTATTTAGCTTTATATAAGTAATATAGTCTAGTAGTTTAATAAAAAAGGTATTGAAATAGGGTGAGACTCTGGATGGACCTCCATTGAAATGGGGTGAGACCCTGGATGGACCTCCATTGAAATGGGGTG